>CAEFZY010063446.1:0-62627 GCA_903066815.1 Brachyrhaphis roseni | reverse complement strand
GTCTTTTACACCGCTGGGTAGAGATTTTGGCCCACTTTTCTTCACAGCATTGTTTTTAGGAACATTGGAAGATTTCCAATGTGAACAGGATGTCTCGGGTCCTCCACGGCATCTCTATTGAATTAAATATCTAGGTTTGACTTGCACTCCGATGCCTTCTTGTAGTTTACTTTGAGCCATCCAGAGGTGGGCTTGCTGGTGTCTTTCTCAATAACATAACTCAGCTTAGGAAGACAAAACAAACTGAACTCTCTCCTTCAGGGTTTCATGGTTGAAAGAAGTTTCCCTCAATTACAGCAAGTCATCCAGGTTCTGATGCAGCAATGCAGCCACCACTATGTTTGACTCTAGACATAATATTCTTTCTTTAAAATGTAACGGGATTCCATAAATGTTCTGCCTTTGCCTCATCAGCACACAAAATATTTTACCAAAGTCCTCTCTTTATTTACAATGACCTAATAAATTTCCTTACTAGAAATAAAATTTTCCATGATTTTCCCCCTTGACATGTTCACATCCATTTTTGGCTAGTCCTGGTGTCTCTTTAGGAATTATAACACCAGAACATACAAAAGGATCATTCAAAAAACATTTTCTAACAGTCATTTATTATTTATATCAGGAGCAGAGGCAATGTCCCACCGCTATGTATGACAGAGCAGTTGCTGTGTAAGTGGGTATCCAATTTTAAAAGACAAAATATGACAGAGTTAATCTTTTTAGATGTTTTTAGCATCTTAAATAAATAAGCAATTAAATGTGGCTTGTGTTACAAAAACAGTTCTGTTGAATTCCCTAAAGAGCAATGATTCCCAACCTGAGGGTCTCTGAAAATCATATTAAAAATAACACACTAAGATGAAGAACTAAAGGGGCGCATAAAGCAACAATGAAACTTAATTGCATAATATGCTTTCTACATATCTGCCTGTTGTAGTGTGTATAAAAATAATACTGTATTGGACTTGTTTAATATATTAAAATGAGGAATTACCTTCACTCTTCACTGTAAGATTAACATATAGATGTGACAGTGTGACTCAAACACAATGGATGAAGTGGAGTAAAAGGTTCTAAAAATATGTAATGTGTGTGTTTTAACACATATTTGCAACCTGAGGTGTGAGGAAATTTTATTTCGTTTTACTGAGCTTACACAATTCATGTTCCTCAAAGTGTGCTAACGAAGACACAGTGTCTTCGTTAGCACACTTCCTTTGAGGAACAAAGGAAGTGGTTTTCAAGTTTATTCAGAGAGAAAAGTATATGAACCATAAATTACAGTGTTTTGTCACAATATAAAGCCTAGTATGAAAAATACTACAATACTACAGCTAAATACTGGTAGCTGTTTTTGAAAATAAAAAACTAACAGCCCTAAATTATGTGTCTGCATGCATGTTTATCCTATTGCCTTGCAGTTTTCCTGAGCAATAGAACACTCAAATAACAGAGTAATGTTCTTGTGCTATTCTGCTTGCTGTTATCTACAGAAAGTCTTGCTCTCACTCACTGTCTTACAGCCTGAAGGAACCGCATCTTTCAAGTTAAGGACCTAACATTATAACTTAATATTTTGTGCTACTATTGTCATAACTATTAATTTAATTTTAAGAACAGTATTACTTCTGTGCAGTCTGTTTGGGCATACCAATATGAAGTAAGGGTCGTCTTCTTAAATAAAGAAGTGTGATTCTTATCACTAAACTGCATACAATAATTGCATTTTAATCATGTTTTAATATTTGTCGACACTTTAATAGAACCAACAGTGGAGAAAATATTAAAAATAACAATTATGATAGTTTTTATAATTTTCAAAAATCATCAATTGAAACTTATCATTCTGATTAGTCAACATTTTTATGATACATTTTTCACTATGCGTTATAAAGTACTAAAGACCTCGACCAAGTGACTGCTTATCAGTGACAGTCAGGCTGAATATCGTCCGATTGCAGTCATCACCAACCATCTTTTCTGTGCATCTCCATTCTTTACTTTGCTTTCATGGCATCACTGCCTCAGTTCCTGAAATGTTGAACTTATTTAGTCACTTCCTCATGTACTTATTCTTCAGACAGAGTTATTGAAGCAAGCATCTGCATCCTCAAGGACTTAAAACTACTGTTCTGTTCTCATAATTATGCTGCTCTGTTGACTCTGAAGATAGAAATAGCGTGCGACTCTGCATTAATGGCAATACATAAGACATACACAGAATGTGAGAACCACTTCTTGACTCTTTTTCACTGATATCGTTAAAGAATCCACTCTTGTTCTTTTTTTCCCTCTGCACTCTCACAAAATACAGTAATAGCCCTCAGCGCACATCACACCATGTCTCAAGAGATAACAGCCAATTATAGCTGATGCAGTACAGGTTAAGGCTGTAAGAAGAAGAGGCTGACTGGCTGCAGCAGAAAGTCTTGTGGTCTATTTTATGTGATGCTAGCTGATTTTTACAAAATCACTCTCAGCACGAACTGTAAGTAAATAATAGAATCATAGAAAGTATAGTCAATTGTGTTGATGTCACATATCTGTATGTCCACACTTAAAATTAGCAATGCACCGATATGAAAATTTGGGCCGAAATCGGCATCCAATATTAATATTTTTGATAAGACTGGCTGAATCTTATCATATTTATATATATATATCCTACCGCGGCAGCGCGGCTATGAACGGCATGTAAAAGAATAGTCTTAATAGGTGGAGAAATAAATTTGTGGTACAACCTTTTGTGGCAATAGTTTTATAACATGTTTCACAAATTACCTCATTTTGTTCGACATCCTCCATATAAAATCCAAACCACTGCCAAATTATTGATCCAGAGCTGTTTCTTTTCGGAACTAGACTAGTTCATCTCATTCCTTTTCAGTTACCGTCTCATTCACGGCTCGCCTCAAACTCTCGCTGTCACCATGTTGTTTTCTCCGCGCAACGTGATTGGTAGAAAATGTTCAGGTTGGGAGGGGCAAGGGACTAGTGATGCATTCGTAAGGTGTAGGATAAACCATATGTGAATTTGATGGCGAAAGCTTATTATTGGAACGACAATTTATACTCGATAGTTGCGATATAGCCATTTTAACCATCGTAAATAGAAAAACTCACGATACATCGCCCAGCCCTAAGTTGAAGAGGGGGATTATTTAAGCAGTTAACTTTAGCTTTTCTCTTGGCGAGAAAGATTAGTTAGTTTTTTTTGGGGGGAAGGGGTTCCTAGCCAGCTGAGTGGAGGTGTGCAGGACGCTGCTCTCCATACAGCCTCAGACAAATGTAGCCACAATTGGATTTTCTCAGACAACTCATTAAAAGAACTGAAACAGTAGGAACAGTGTGAAAATTATAGGTAATCCTTGACATACTAATTGGTCTGTGCTTGTTTTATAATTATGCTTTTCTATGATTTTCCCAGAATTGCCCTTCTTCTCTTAGTTCCTGCTCAATGCCTATAGTGAAAGGAGCAGGATATAGCAAATTTCTTGCTATATCGATGTTACAACTTGTTTCCGCGACAGCATGCATGAACACATTCTGGTATCAACTCTTTGATTTATTGGCTAATAAAGTTAAGTATGTTTAATGACAGTGTTTTTAAAATAAATTAGTTGGAACTCTACTACTTAGGTTGACTTATTGTATTCCAACCTTTTAATGAAAGTACTGAGGTCTTACTATGGCAAGACCTCAGAAAATATTAGCCTTAAGCAATATCTTAAAGAAATAACTGGATGTGGACGTAACGGCAGGGTACATGATTGAACTGCAGAGCTGCCTGGCCAAGAGATGGTCTGTTATACACTAAAATTATTAGGTATTTTTTATCGTTAAATTTTAGTTTCATATTTTGACCACATCTAAACATATATGTCATTAAAATAACAAGATTGAAATATTTTAGAAACACATAAATGGGCTGAATTGGATGGTGTAGCCACAATACATCGCAGGTCTTTTTATACAGGTATTAAAATTATACATGTGGGTTTGTTTTGAATATTATTTAATGGCATCAATAAATTGATACCATTAAGTTTCCTTTTTTTTTAAGGATCATATCTGTTTTATTCAGATAAATCGGTGCTAAGTTTTTTGTTCTGTTTATACCAATTGCAACTCTTTAAAGCCTTTCTAAATCTCTGCTCGCATTTTGATTAAACAGAGTTTTGATAAACCCTCCGGTTCTTAATAGTCCAAAGCTCATTTGACCTTTCAAAGTTCATCACTATAGACATTTGAAAACAATTCTAACCAGCAGAGGTGGTTAGAATTGGTGTCTTTAAGTCATATTTAATGAAACACCGAATAGGTCTGTAATAAGCTTGTTCCGTTCTGCTCTCCCCCTCTTTGTGGTCCCTCCTGTTTCCACTCAGCCAATCAAATGTGCCTTCACTGCCAGGCTCATGACTCATACCAGTTTCTATAGCAACACCAGTCTGCCTCCTGGAGAACATGTCATGCATGTTAAGTGACTCTCAGATGCTCACTCGTTGTCTCTTGCGCTTGCTCATAAGTAGACACTCAAACGTAGACTGTTTTTAATGCACACACACACACACTGCATGAAGTGAAAGTCTAAATTCTCTTAAATATAATTTTTTACCTTTACCGATAAGTCATTTATACTTAGGGATTGCCAACAGTGAATCACATTGAAATACTTAAGTGAAATTAGTGCCATGTATATACTGTACTTAAGTCTCATAACCTGAAGTGCTATACTTGTATGCTAGTATGTATATGCAGCTATTTCATTGTTCGTCTAGTTATTATTGTGCGGACAAACCTACAGAAACATTTGTTTTCTTGCTTCATAGACTTGGCGCTTTGCTTTGAACATCATAAAATGTAATTGCTAGAGCGGTTCACACAGCTTTCCCTCACATCAGGTACCAAGAGTTTGGTCAAATAAGACACTCTGACACTTAAGATGTAAAAGTGCATTGACTGGGACCTTGATCTTATGTTTGGAACTGGATGATGACTTCCTTAATAATAGTCATAAAATCTTTGTGTCAGCTGCCGAAGATATCAAATCATCGCAGTGTTGATGGAAAAGAGAACATCTGGGTTTGTTGTAATAATTATCTGAATATTTAGCAATAGCATTGCAATAAATGCTGGTACGTTCTTTTAAGCTGGATACAACTGGTTTAGAGTATGCTCAATAAAACCATTGCATGAAATAATAATTTAAAAAAATGGCACAAAGTGAAATGTGTTCCAGACGTTTCAAATTACAATTCTCCTGATGAACTGAACTAAAAGTCAGCTGCCTCAGCCTTTGTTTTTCAGGCAGCTTTAGAAAGTTTGACAGCAAATCAGTATTTTTAGGAATGAAACGTGTGTGAGAAATAATTGCCAAGGTTCAGAAGAAACACTTCAGGCTGTTTTTCAGTATTTCAGCAAACTGGAAAGTCAAAAATAATTTGACAGCAATCAGCAACTATCAATACGCCACAGCATTTCTATCACTAGAAATAAAATACATTCAGGGACTTGATTGAATATGTACAGGTCTCTGACCTGCCGCAATCTGTGTTCACCTTTAGCAGCTATGCAAATAAAATAAAAACTTTAAGAGCTGACCGCTTCAAAGTGACTGCTNCTGCTTTGTCTTCCAAAAGCCGAAGAGCAGTCCGGGAGACCCGCTGCAAATTATTAATAGCCCGCAGTCAAAGCTGCTACATTCTTCTGTGTGTTTATGTGCAGGTGTGTGAAAGCCACTGAGGGCTCAAGTGTCACAAAAATTAAAGCAAACAAGCAGACGTCTGGGATTATGTAGTTGTTGGTCAGTAATGAGTCAGGCCAGCTCCTGCCTTACTCACTCGCACACAATAACACAATCTCATTCAGATTCTTTTCCTGCTCTCTCTTACTCAGACTTTTTTTGTTGCTGTTTGTTTTTAAATGAAGACATGTTGTGAGAATCCATTCAGATAAACTTGGCTTATCAGTGACGAATAGAAAGCTGAAATACGATACGGTAAATAAGAGCCAGCAGCTTATGTAGATCACCCTGTGAGTTGCAGCCTGTGGAGGTGGACTTGTTGGCATCTCTAGTAGTGAAGGGAAAAGTGCTTAACAATTCAAACATTAAACCTGTCGCTTCAGGCTGCATAGATATGCCATAAATTCAGTATGTTTTCTTCTTCTTTCTTTTATTTTTTGACAGTTCAGTGTTCTGCTCCTCAAGCAAAAAGCAGTGTAACGACTCATGTGGCGTCTCGTAAAAGTATTCATATCCTTAAACTATTTTCCTCCACTTTTTTTCCATGTTATGACTGCAATTTTAGCTGTATTTTATTGGAATTTTATGCCTTCGACCAATAGGAAGTAGTGCTTAATTGTGAAGAGGAAGAGAATCATACAAGTTACAAATTTGCTCACTTTTGAAAACAATTTGATGCACCGTTTTTTTTTTTTTTTTTAAAGAAGTGTCAGAGTGAAGTTGAAAACGAAAGCGTGCCACACTTCTCACATTTTTATTTGGGGCAACAAAAAAATCGAAAATCATTGACTACTTTGAGTTGGCCTCTTGCATAAAATCCTCAAGTTTGTGGTTATCATGTGATATTAGAAAAATAATGTTATGAATACTTTTGCAAAGAGTGTACAGCAGTGAATGATCTTTCCTGCGTTTGTTTGCTTATTTATTTGTGTTTACGTATCACACAACTGTTTTATTTAGATGGCGCTCTTAAAAATATGTTTATGGGGTAAATATTGTTTATAATGCAATTTAACACCTGTGTCTATGCTTATGCAAAAGTTTTGAGTCCCATCATTGCACATTTTCTCAATCCTTGCTGATCACAAGTAGTGACAATAATAATAATAAAAAAACAAGCTTCTATATCTTTACATATCTTCTGTCTGTGCAGCAAAAGTGTCACAATCCAGTAAAAGAGGACATCAGCTCCTAACCTGGCATTATTACAGTGAAACAAACGTCTCACTGGATTGCTAACCTAATAAATAAAGTCCTCTAGGGTTTTGTCTGAACTCATTTACTCAGCTTAGGCCGGTCACTCCAGGCCAGAGGACAGCCCCCGTCTTACCTCTGCCTGCTTCTGTTGAAACAAGGCGCTCTCCTTCCCATGCTGCTCCACACTACAAACACTGCGTGGAAAGCAACATTTAAATACACACTCTCTTAGCCTGCCCCCTACTGTTGCCTAGATCTACTTTCAAACACACATGTATGCACTTTGACACACTCTGAGGGAAATCTGATGCTAAAATCCTCTGTAGGTGAACAGAATGACCACAGATGCTGTTGTAGCCTAAATTAGTCTTGGTATATATTTTTTTAGGCTTTTTTTTCCTTGTATTAAAGCCCAATTAAGCAATGTGGAGATGCGGGGTGGAGGACTTTGTGGAGCATGCTGCCTCTTGTGGTTGAGTGAGGTATTGCTCTTCCCAGTGTAGTTATTACTTTTAGTGGATTTGTTTAAAAAGTTACTTTTTATCTTTGATTCTAAATTTATTGAGTGATAGTCTATTTTTTTTTTGTTATGATGGTTTAAATGTTTTGTATTCATGCCATTTTTAAAAAAAAAAAATTCACATTTTTATTATGCTGGATTTTTTAGTTGCTTTTCAACTACAAAATATTCTTTTAAGTGTATCATTAGATCATACACTTGCAATGAAATTGGTAATTTTCTCAACTTTATTTAATCTTTTTCCTACTGCAAAACCATGAAATCCTAATTATGCAGTTTTAATTAATTAAATTTGTTTACTAAAAAGCTTAAGCTAATTATAAGTTGATATTTTGATCAATTCTGTACAATGGGTTGCTTCAAATTTCTTTTTACAAGTTCTCCCAAACTGCAATATTTTGAGCTTGTAGTTCTCAAATTGACCAGTTGGTGTCCTCCTTTCCACATTTCCACGTCCACAACTGTTTCAGCAGACAGACTGAATGGTCTCTCTTTGGTCATTTGATTGTTCTGTAAAAGTCACATGCACTACAGCGCCGCTCTGACCGCAACCTCTAACCTCATGTAAACTGTGACGGTTGTTACAGGTTTCCAGATATGTATAAATGGTATGTAAATTCATCTTTTGTTGCCACATTGACCAGTTTTGATACCCCATATCCCTGTTGTTGTTTTTTTCTTCTTTCCTACAGCTGATGAGAGTTAAGTGCCGGCAAGTTGAGCGCTGTCCATCCAAAAGGCTCTCTCCTCCCCGCCCTTCCACACCTTTTCCCCCTTCGTACCGGCAATCCCGTACCGGAGTTTTCACACCTCGACTTCACTCATTGCTGAAGACGCTCACAAGCAGAGCTGCAGAGGTCAACAGCTCCCCATCTAAACAAGATGATCACCTCGGAGCTTCCTGTCCTACAGTAAGAGAAACAACACAAGAATTATTATTTTTTCTTTAACAGTCTTAGGTTTGATCTCCAAACACCTGAAGTTTTGTGTTTTAAAATAATAATAAAAAAGAGTTTGCAGTCTTGTTTTTATTTGTAACAGGACATCTGTTTGTGTGTTCAGAATTATATTTTCTAAAGAAGTCGAACACTAAAATGTGGTGTTTTTCTCTTTAAGGGACTCCTCTAATGAGTCTGGGGCGACAGATACTGTGAGCTTAAGCATGAACATGACTGAGATGGAAGACCCAGAGATGAAAGGCAAGAAGAAGAGAGGAAGGCCTGGAAAACAGACACAGGTAGAAGTTTTTGTCTTGGTGCTAAGAAACAGGATCTGTACAAGAAATGACAAGAGTGGTTTTTAGCATGTGTGCACAAATCTTTTTGCCCCACACCATTTTTTTTAACGAGTGTTTTTCTTTCTTTGTTGTTGATGTTTTGCTCTCTAAAGACGACCAATAAGAAGCCCCGGAAGTCTCCGACAGACAAGACAATGAGCATGACCAGAGGGAGGGGGAAAGCAAACGGCGTGGCTCAACAGAATGGAAACGGAGGGGAGCCCGTCACCCTGTTTGAAGTCGTCAAACTGGGAAAGAGTGCAATGCAGGTGATCTTTTCCTACTTTTTCTCTTTTTTAATCAACGACTTATCTTAGGTTTTTACAGTCTCTCAGTATGGAATTAGCTTCTTGTGCTTTACAGACTTTGTTGTTTCACAGTCCTAAATTTGTGTTCATCCATCAGTCAATCATCTCGTTTTCTTTCGACTTCATTCATCTGTACCTCTAGCCGTTCATCCTGCATTCGTGTTTTCTTTTATCTGTCCATCATCCACCCATCCTGCATCCCTCTACCTATTTATTTGTCAATCCATCATCCATTTGCGCCTTTATTCATTCATATATTAGTATGTCATCCCATATTTCATCCATTCATCTGCAAAACTGACCCTACTTCCATGCTCTTTCAGCAAAGATTCAAAGTATAATCGCTACAGAAATATCAGCCATAAATTCCTATTTTACATTTGCAGCTCTGCAGTGATTCTTCTTGTAAAAGTTTCTGATTTCACCAAGTTATAATCCATTAAAGAAATATTTATAGTGTCCTGATTCCATTGCACAGTTTTTGGCGGTATGTTCTGTTTTAAAATGTTCTTTGTTGCAAATTGCAATATGTGACATAAGCATTTTTTAATTTTTTTTATTAGTTACACATGTCATAGGCCAATTTTGTACAGAACGTGAAAATTTGTCTTTTTTATGCATTTGCAGTCTGTGGTTGATGAGTGGATTGAAGCATACAAACAGGACAGAGACTTGGCTCTGCTGGATCTCATCAACTTTTTCATCCAGTGCTCGGGTTGCAAAGGTGCGACTTCTTTTTTTTTTTTTTATGAAGATTTTACCTCATTATAACAAGTTGCATTTCTAATTTAGCTTCACTTTTACATCATCTCTTTTCTCACGTGACCGGAGCAAGAAATGAGAATGTGTCCCATGCTGTTGTGATTGCAGGAACTGTGAGGATAGAGATGTTCAGGAACATGCAGAATGCGGAGATCATCCGTAAGATGACAGAGGAGTTTGATGAGGTACCGGTGTTTTCCTTTTCTTTTTTTCTCCCAGAATAACTGTGTGACACATAATTGTCTAAAACAATATAAGTATTTGAAATGGATTAAACATTTAATTCAGTAGTACAAAATATAAGTCCAGATGTTAAAATCTCTCAACTTGTGCCAACAGGACAGTGGGGATTATCCTCTAACGATGCCCGGCCCTATGTGGAAAAAGTTTCGCTACAATTTCTGCGAGTTCATCGGCGTTTTGATCCGCCAGTGTCAGTACAGCATCATCTATGACGAGTACATGATGGATACAGTCATTTCGCTCCTCACAGGACTGTCGGACTCCCAAGTGCGAGCCTTCAGACACACATCCACACTAGCAGGTATTCACCGAGGATATTAGAAATCCGTTTGTTTCTAAGAAAAATTATTTTGATCGATCATGATTGATGTGATCTCTGTGTAGCGATGAAGCTAATGACGGCGCTAGTCAATGTTGCATTGAACCTGAGCATCCATCAGGACAACACTCAGAGACAATACGAGGCAGAGAGGAACAAGATAGCCGGCAAACGAGCTAATGAGAAGCTGGAACTGCTGCTACAGAAGAGGAAGGAGGTTGGTTGATGCTAAATCTGCCGTTTCACTTATTTTCTTTGTGTCAAGTTTATTGGTATAGTACATTAACTTAAACAAGGCAGCTCAAAGTGCTTTACATCATAAAAACATCAGACAGTCTCTAATTATGAAATAAGCAATGTATTTTACATTTTGTCAAATGTCATTATCAATATCATTAACTAAATACACATTAAATATGTTGATCACTTAATACTAACCAAAGGTAGCTCTGAGCAGGTGAGCTTTTAGTCATGATCTAAAGGAACTGTGTTTCAGCATTTTTGCAGTTTTCTGATAGTAGCGATTTGTAGTGCATAAGAAGCTAAATACTGCTTCTCCATGTCCAATTACATGAACAGATGTTGCCCAAGATTCATTCTAAATATTTCAGAATTTTTCCAAATACAATCTCACACATTTTTGTTGTCAAGACGGAGGAGGTGGATTGATTTGTTTCCGCCAATATTATCCCTGAATCAATTGTAAAACTAAATTCTGAGTAAATGGAAACAACAACAAAAAAAAAGAAACATAAAAGGTGCAGGCGCAGCTTGGGAGTTTGAGCCCAGGACTCTTCCCGTCATTCCTACACAGTCTTGAAGAATATGAAATTCGATTTATGTATTTTTGAGGCTTGTAATAGTATGGAAAGGGGAAAAAATGTATTTCCTGAGCTTACTTGTTGTCCAAGTGTTGCACCCGTTCATTAATTTATTGTCCAGCTTATCCATCTGTCATTCCATCCGATACAAAAGATGTACAACAACTTTCACCTTAGTGTTAATTTCTTTAGAAGCAAAGTATGATAAGTTGCTTGAAACATCTGAAAATCCATCTAGTCTTTTTCCACATAAGGAAATACAATGTGTGAAGGAATAACACTGAATGTGACCTTTGGGTATTTTTGTGTTTAGCTTCAGGAAAATCAAGATGAAATAGAAAATATGATGAACTCCATCTTTAAAGGCATCTTTGTGCATCGCTACAGGTAAACATCCGTCTTATCACCTTTCTAATTTATCAGATATTTTATAGAAGATTTTTACATAACGATTGTTTTTTTTTTTTTTTTTGTAAACTACCTGTAACCGGGGTATTGACTGTATTTCCTAGGGATGCTATCGCTGAGATTCGAGCCATTTGCATTGAGGAGATCGGCGTGTGGATGAAGATGTACAGCGATGCGTTTCTCAATGATAGCTACCTAAAATATGTTGGCTGGACACTACATGACCGGGTGAGCACTCTGCCGCACGACCACTTTTTATAGAGGTTCCAGTGAGATTTACATAACGGCAGGAGAGGGCGGTTTAATCCACATTTCTCTCTGCTTTGTTTTCAGCAAGGAGAAGTGCGTCTGAAATGCCTGAAGGCTCTGCAGAACCTTTACACAAACAGAGAGCTATTCCCCAAGCTAGAGCTCTTCACCAACCGCTTCAAGGTAATAGAATCAGAACCGCTTTCATGGCATACAGCGGCCCAGCCGATTTTAATTCAGTTCTTTTGCAATTTCTCCTCTGCTTAAAATGTGCCTGTCTTGGCAGGACCGGATTGTATCGATGACACTGGATAAGGAGTACGACGTGGCTGTAGAGGCCATTAGACTGGTCACACTCATTCTGCAGTGAGTAGTTTGGTGTCTTTCAAAATGCCAGCACTTCCAGTAGCTTGCAAAGTTATTCAATCCAATAAACTTTTTGACATTTTGTCATTTTTTTACAACCACAAACTTCAATGTGTTTCATTGCGATTTTATTCTTTAGGCTAACACAAAGTAGTACATAACTTTAAGGTGAACAAAACATGTATGGTTTTAATTTCCTTTCAGGACTGAAATTAATTGCTTGATGGCCAGGTTGAGTCAGGCAATATACAAGCAACACAATATAAAGTTGTGTTACTCTACTTATTATTGTCTAAATAGCAGAGTAAGTTCTTGAAGCTGTTGAGGAAAGAAAGAAAAATAGGGGTAGAAGTTCCATAGACTGTAACAAGCAGAGTGCATTGGGCAATGTGCCTATCAACACACATCCCAGAGGAGTCGCACATGACTCGGTTACAGCAAAAGGCAAGATGGAGCTGGAAGATGTTAAACAAAAGCTAAAAACAGGGGAAATTATACTATTTGCTCGAACGGTGGTCAAAGCAGTAAAATCTTAATTAAAACTATGTTGGGTTTACTTCGGGCTCGAGCCTATGATTAAAGTTAATTAGTGGGATTGGATCAGGCTCAGACACAAAGTATAAGCGTTGGATTTTTTAGGCCCAATCTAAACTCTTAACGGGTGTTGAAAGAATGTCTGAAGAAGTCTATGTAAAGAAAAACGTAGAAGAAGGATCGTGAGACGAGATCTAAGCTGAGGTTGAATGCAAAACGCTGTGTGGAGGAACACTTTTATTACACCTTCCCCACTTTGAAACATGTAGGAACACTTTCCTTCAGCAGAAAGAGGGGAGCTGATGGGTGTTGTTGGGAAGATGGATGGAGTTAAAAACAAGGTAACCTTAGAAAGAATTGAGCACATACAACCCTAGAAGAATACATTGATGTTTTTGGTTGCAATGCGCTAAAATTTGAGAAGTGTTGATAAATTTGAGTTAGTTTAAATCTTGGATACTTTTTGGATTAGTTGCTTATCAAAAGACATGTTTTTATGCTGCTGTTGTCTGCTTCAGGGGCAGTGAAGACGCTTTGTCAAACGAGGACTGCGAGAACGTGTACCACCTGGTGTACTCTGCTCACCGACCCGTTGCAGTTGCTGCAGGAGAGTTCCTTCACAGAAAGTAAGTCGAACCCTGCCATACTCTTGATTAAGCTGAACTTTGACCTATTATCAAGCGGCTCTCTTCTTTACTTTCCACCTCAAACTCTTCGTCAACGTCAGGTTGTTCAGTCGCCATGACCCACAGGCGGAAGAAGCTCTGGCTAAGCGGAGAGGGAGGAGCAGTCCCAATGGGAATCTCATCCGGATGCTGGTTCTCTTCTTCTTGGAGAGCGAGGTAAGACGCACCTCAATGCAAACTCCTTTTAAGTCGTAGTTTAGAAGACAGTTTCCGTCTCATTAATCACCAATCCACATTATGTTTGCTAGCTTTGTTTTTGCTAGAAATGTGTAACCCTAGATTACTGCAGTCACCAGGCAATTCCAAAAAGAAATCTGTTTTAGCAGCGTGTTCCCCTAATGCCTTCAAAGCCTGTCTCTATCAATATTTAATGTGCCTTTGTGTCCAGCTTCATGAGCATGCAGCGTACCTGGTTGACTCGCTGTGGGAAAGTTCTCAGGAGCTGCTGAAAGACTGGGAATGCATGACTGAACTTCTGCTGGAGGAGCCCGTTCAGGGAGAAGAGTGTAAGGCCGGCTCTTTGAATCTCTGTTCTTGTTCTCTGTGGATGCCTGTGAAATGCCTCCGAGCTACTTCACATCAAGCACATCGCAGCTTGAGAAGCAGCAGGAAGACCAATGATGTAATAAAATACCGTTTCATGAAACTCTAGCTCTTCTTTAATTCTCTTTGTCTCTGACTTTTGCTGATAATTGTCTCCATGTTAGTTTTATTTTTTTCTCACTGACTTTTTTTGTTGTTTTGTTTTGCTCTTTCTCTGTAGTGTTGTCAGACAGACAGGAAAGTGCGTTGATAGAGCTGACTGTGTGCACCATCCGACAGGCGGCCGAGGCACACCCACCTGTTGGCAGAGGCACTGGGAAACGAGTGGGTTATCTGTTTACATTTCTGTTTTTATAATAGATTTACCTCCATTGACCAAAAAAAAACGTTTTCACTTTTCTACCAAATTCACCAATTGCACAATTCTTGTTAAGTTAGTAGTAAGTAGTATTTCAAAAGAGCAGAAGAAAGCTTATGTTTTTTGAACAATAATATTTGTTTTAGCTTTTACACCAATTTTAACATACTGAATGGAGTAAGTTCATGTTACTCAACATGTATGTGACTCTCTACATGCTATTGAGTGCATTGTAGTTTACTTTAGCATTGATGCTAATTTTTAGCATCAGAGCGCTGGATCCCAACCAACGGGCACACTTTGGCAGGCCCTGTTTCAATTACTTCTGAAATCACTGCACTTTCACTTTTTGTTGCTTTTTGGATGAAAATTTAAAATGTGACCAGTTAATTAAGAGAAAATAAAAGTTTTTTCAACCCTAACTATTTTGTTTTTTCCCTTTCCAGGTACTGACAGCGAAAGAGAGGAAGACCCAAATAGACGACAAGAACAAACTCACTGAACACTTCATCATGGCCCTTCCAATGCTGTTATCCAAGGTAAGCTTTCACAGCAGCCAGTGACTAATGATTCAGATTAATCTGTTTGTCACATGAATCGCTCAAAGTTTGATTTCCTATACACCAGTTAATCCGTCAATGTAGTTCACTGAGAAATTATTTTACCAAGTGTCAAAGCATGAGGTGATAGAGCTGTTTTTATTTACGTTTTAAATTCTTCAAACTCTTTTCACTGTGTCCTCCCCCTCTCAGTACCAGGCAGATGCAGAGAAAGTGGCCAACCTGCTGCAGATCCCACAGTTCTTTGACCTGGACGTTTATAGTGCCGGGCGCATGGAGAAGCACCTGGACGCCTTGCTGAAGCAGATCCGGTTGGTGGTAGAGAAACACATCGAGACGGACGTCCTGGAGGCCTGCAGCAAAACCTACAGCATCCTCTGCTCCGAGGAGTACACCATCATGAACCGCGTGGACATCGCCCGCTCGCAGCTCATCGACGAGATGACCGACCGCTTTGCACACTCTGTGGAAGAGCTGCTGCAGGAGGTACAATTAGTGACCGAGTGTCATCTTTGTGTTCTACGTATAATGGAGGAATGCCTTGAAAATCAAGGATGTTTTGTTGAAATACAGGTTTCTGTTGCCATATTCTGGCAGAAAATGTGTGGTGTATTGTGTAAAATATGTCAAGTGAAACTATTTCCACAGAGACAATGGTAGATTCGGTGTTAGTAATAGAGTAAAAAAAAGTTTCTTTCCTTAAAAATTTTGATTCTTTATCAGACTGATCTAAGGTCCAGTTTCAGTGTCAAAAAGGGGAAATATTTCTGCACATAAGCAACGTGAGCAAGATGGTGAATTCAAAGAGGGAAAACTTGTACGACTAAACAGAATGACTTCGTTCTGATGAATTCAGCCATCATTATATCTGCTGAAACGTTCTCTTTTTAAGGTTCTTTTTTTTTGTTGCTGATGTCAGACAGGTGTAGAAACATGTTGTCACATTTGTTGTCATGCAGGGCGAAGAGGCTGACGATGACGACATCTACAACGTTCTGTCAACTCTGAAACGACTTACGGCTTTCCACAAGTAAGATCTACGTACATTTATTGAATTGAAACCAAGACTGATTTTACGATTGAATCATATAAAGATTGGATGAAAGCTCTACGGCGCACCACAAAAATCGATGACCTCTTTGACATTAACTACTTCCTGTATCGTTTCCTTGTCAGCGCTCATGATCTAACAAGGTGGGATTTGTTCGGGAATTGCTACCGGCTGCTGAAGGCGGGCATCGAGCAGGGCTCCATGCCGGAGCAGATCGCTGTGCAGGCCCTGCAGTGCTCTCACTACTCCATCCTGTGGCAGCTGGTGAAGGTCACCGAGGGGGTTCCCAGCAAGGTGCTCAACTCACCTTGGAAAGCATTTTCACTCTCCGTACTTAAGATATCAGCTTTATGTTTAGTCAAAGACTCAGAGTTAGGGGTGTAAGGATCAGGGTTTTTACGGGCGTTTAATCATGAAATAAACTCGACACATTGTTACCCAAGCTAACTATATTTTTTATTTTTGTTTTAATTTAATTTGCTTTGATGAGAAATATTGATATTGGTTGTATATGAACTCTATTTTTTTATATATATCTTTAAATAAATTGCTAATATTTAATTAGTGATGTGTTTTTGGCAAAGTTTGAGGAATAAGAAGATCATTTGTGTTTTGTGAGCTGTTGAGCAGGTTATCGATTGATCTGTGGAAGTAAACTTAATTCAGACATCAGCCTTTCATTACATCAGTCGTGTTGCTAAAGAAAAGGAGAAGGTTTCTGGAAGAGCTCTTAGCGTTGTATTGATTCCTGTTAAAGCGTTTAGTATTCCTGACACTTTCAAAATAGTGTCCATCTCTCCTGCATGTAGGACGACCTCTTGGCTCTCAGGAGAGTGGTGAAGTCTTTTCTCGCCGTCTGCCAGCAGTGTCTCTCCAACGTCAACACGCCAGTTAAAGAACAGGTGGGTGAAAGCGCGCCGAAACGTCAAGCCACCGCACGCTTGTTCGTCTTGTTTTGGTTTTATTCAAGGCAGATTTTTTGTCTCTCGTTCAGGCGTTCATGCTTCTCTGCGACCTGCTGATGATCTTCAGCCACCAGCTGGTCACCGGGGGCAGGGAGGGCCTCCAGCCGCTGGTATTCAACCCAGACGGGACCCTGCAAAACGAGCTGCTAAACTTTGTCCTGGACCACGTCTTTATCGACCAGGACGACGAGAACCAGAGCATGGGTAAATAATTCTGGCAGAAACGCCAAGAGAAACGTCTCTTGACATTTCTGCTAATCCGTTTTTCCCCACATCTGTTTTCGTGTGCGAAGAGGGAGACGAGGAGGACGAGGCCAACAAGATCGAGGCGCTCCATAAGAGGAGGAATTTGCTTGCGGCTTTCTGCAAACTCATCATCTATGACATCGTAGACATGCCTGCTGCTGCTGACATCTTTAAACACTACATGAAGGTGTGTTGAGCTGCTAAAATGGATCATACTAGGGCTGCGACGATTATTTCAATAATTGATCATTCGGACGATTAACTGATTAATTGGATAAAAAATTGGGACGTTTTTGAAGATATTTTTTTTTTTTTACTGTTTAAGCTTTTTATGCGAGATTAGAAATGTGTTCGGAGTTGCAAATAAATAATATGATTTCTTTTATAAAAAAGAAAAAGAAAATTTTAAGGCCTAAAATACAGTAACAGTTTGATCATTTGTATCAATGGTTGAATCTGCAGCTAAAACTTATTAATTGTATAGCAAAAGGTTTTTAATAGATGTTTTTTTTTTTTTTTTTGCAGAATTTGATCTTGGTGACGCTAAACCCTCTCACTTGAGAAGTTTTGGATAGAACATATTTGCAATGTTTTTTTGTTTGTTTTAATATCTTAAATGCAAAATGTACATACATTTTGTACATAATGTACATGTGTGCCTAATTACTGCTCTGATGACCTTTTTTGTAGTGTATAGTTCAGTTAGTTAACATTTATTTCAATAATTCATTCATCACAATTATTCTGATTAATTATTTCAGCGCTGGTAATAACCAACAAGCCTTCATGATTTTAAAATAAAAACACTGCAGACCTTTATGGTTCTTAAACAGGAGAAAGAAGTGAATTTCGCATTTTTATACATAAAAAAAAGCTGGCAGTTTCTCTTTAATGCGAATGTGATTCACTAAATTGTCCTTTTTTCTCACATTTTTGTCCGTTTATTCTCTGTGCCTCAGTACTACAACGATTACGGAGACATCATCAAGGAAACACTCAGCAAAACGAGACAGACGGATAAGATTCTCTGCGCTAAGACACTCATACTCAGTCTACAGCAGGTGAGGCAGCGCCGTCGCCTCTGCTTTCAGATTTCCAGCCGTCCTCTTGTGCCCACCCACAAACACGATCATTCTCGTTCGTCCCGCAGCTGTTCAACGAGCTCCTGCAGGATCAGGGTCCCAATCTGGATCGGACGTCGTCTCACGTGAGCGGCATTAAGGAGCTGGCCCGCCGCTTCGCTCTGACCTTCGGCCTGGATCAGATCAAGACCAGAGAGGCTGTTGCAACGCTACATAAGTATGATTCTGTCTGCCTCATGGCTCCGTGTCTTTGTTTCTGCTCACTGCTCACCTTTTTCACTTTTTGCTCATGTCAGGGATGGAATAGAGTTCGCATTTAAGTATCAAAATCCTCGGGGATCAGAGTTTCCACCAATCAATCTGGCCTTCCTGGAGGTCCTGAGTGAATTCTCCTCCAAGCTAATACGACAAGACAAAAAGACAGTGTAAGTTTCTCCTTTTTTTAAAAAATATGAATTCAATAAATTTTTGGCTAAATTAAAGTCCTAAAACTTAAATCTTCAAATTTATTGATGCCCTTCCCTCAGGCACTCCTACCTGGAAAAGTTCATGTCGGAGTCGATGTCGGAACGTCGGGAGGACGTGTGGCTGCCGCTTATCTCCTACAGGAACAGCCTCCTGACGGGCGGCGACGAAGACCACATGTCCGTCACGTCGGGCTCCAGCAGCAAGACCGGCTCGGTGCGCAGCAAGAAGGGACGACCGCCATTGCACAAGAAGCGCATCGAGGGTGAGCTCGCTTTAGACGAGGGCTGACTCTTCTGCCGAAGCGGAAAGACTCTCGTCCTCACTGTGAAGCTGTGTGCTCGTTTTCAGAGGAGAGCAGCGTGGAGGGATCGTGGATGATGAGAAACGACACGCTCCAGACGCCGAGCGCGCTCCAGACTCCTCAGCTCACCTCGACCGTCCTCAGAGAGAACAGACCCACAGAACATATGCCTGATCCAGACTCGGAACCAGGATCGGAGAACGACTATGTCCACAAGTGCGTTCGTTTTCAGAATTTCCACGCAGAATGTAGAGAGCAATGAAACGTTACTTATTCACAAGACAGAGCTTCTTTATTGCTTTTACAATACAGTTTTTATTTTAATAATGTTGAGTATGGCTGCAACAATTAATCGGATTAATCACGATGAATTAATCAACTAATTTGGTAATTAGTTGATTAATTCAACTAATTAATCGTTAGCTGGATTTTTAAACATACTAAGTAATTAAGCCAAAACTGCACAAAACATATATACATTTTACATTTAAAATAATAAAAGAAACTTTATCTGTAAATATGTAATACCCAAAACTTCTTAAGTAGCATCATTAGCCTCAAACGTTTAAAATTGTGTTAAAAAATAAATAAATTTAAAAAATCACCCTTTTAGTACCTTTTGCTATCCAATCATCTCAGTTAATAAAAAAAAAATCAACAATCAGCCTTTCACTGTATTGATGTTAAGTGAAATAGAAAGGACTGAGCTTTTCGCATTTTGATGTTGTTTGGTTTTAATTGATTAATCGTCAGAACAATTGATAGATCTCTTAATAACTAAAATAATTTAGTTGCAGTCCTAACGTTGCGTCTCCGTCCTCCAGTCCTCAGATCCAGATGTCGTGGCTCGGCCAGCAGAAGATGGAGGAGGTGAACAGAAAAGACCGAACGAGCATGAACTACATCAAGTCGCGCAGCAATCAGGGTGTCCGGCAGACTGTGTAAGTGTGTGTTCAGCTTCTAATGCTAAACTCAAACAGCGTTCCTGTTGTAAGCGGCGTTTTTCCTCCAGCCGCGGACTGATGGAGGACGACGCGGAGCCCATCTTTGAAGACGTGATGATGTCATCGCGGGGCCAGCTGGAGGACATGAACGAGGAGTTTGAAGACACCATGGTGATTGACCTGGTCAGTAAACGCTGCCCGATCCGTTCGGGTTTTATCGAGGAGTGGGGTGATGTCAAGGTTTAAGTTGTGAAGGATTTATCTGTAAGCAGGTTACTGTGACTAAATGTGGGATTTGAATCACAAATGTATCATATTGTAGGATGTTATTGGTGTTGCTGTATAACTTTTAAACAATCTCTGGGGGAAGAACTTATTTTACTATCTTGCAATGGTACACATCTTTTTTTTTTCTTCACAGCCGCCATCAAGGAACAGACGTGAAAGAGCAGAATTAAGACCAGACTTCTTTGACTCTGCAGCAATGATAGAAGATGAGTCGGTACGTGTTTTTTTTAAAATAAATACTAAAATAACTTGTGCATTTAACATTTACCTTCTGAAAGGTAATGGTGATTTCTGTTTTTGGGTCAAAATTAGCTAAAAAGCTAATGTTAGCTTAAATGCTATTATTATTTTCATGTATGCTTACATTAGCATGAAGGCTAAATTTAATACCCATATTGACCTTCTTTACTGAAGCTGGTCAGTAGCTCAGCATTTTGTTTTAAAAGGGTCTTTGACATGAAGTTACACGTTTCTGATTTTTATGATACATATTTTAACAACATATAGAGAAATGTAATATCGTAATTTCTTTTTTCTTTACTTTGGAAGCTACAAGTGTTGGTAATCGCTGCAAGTTATCCTGTTTTATGTTACATTTATTATTTATTGTTGGCATAATGAAGAAAAATAAATGCATAGATAAATAGTTGAAAAAAATTTAACTGCCAATAAATGCAATAAAAATAAGAACATTAACTTTTATCAAATTATTTTTGAGGTCAAAATGTGCTTTAAACTTCTTTCAGTTTTTAAATTAAGGTATTTATTTACTCGTTTATTTTTTCCACAAATTTATGTAAATGTGTGTATTATTCATTAGAGTGTCACTATCCGCAAGTATTTTTATTATATTAGTGGATATCTTATATTTTTTTATTTTTATTATCTATAGGTTTTAAATTAGAATTCCTGGTAATGGTTATGATCTGTAAATGAGAGAGAATACAATAAATCAATTTTGAAAATAATTGTACATAATGATGGTGATAAATAATTTTAGCAAATTAAAAAGGGGAAACAATTAAGAAAGGAAATTGAAATGAAGCTCAAATGGAAAATACATGTTGCTCAAATCTAAAGGGCAAATTTAATAAATAGACATCTGCTCCAAAATAAATTGTACTGATGTCAACTTGTGTCACAAGTTTATAGATCTGGAGTTATTTTAATCCATTGTTTTTGTTCCATTTACTGGCGTAGGAATTATTATTGCTGGGGCTTTTATTTATAGCAGCTTTGATCTTCAGTAATCTTGATGTTTTATACATTTTTATCTCTGTCCATATTTCCAGGGATTCAGCATGCCCATGTTCTGATCTGGAAAGCGTTAACATCACGAGTTCAGCATTGTAACAAGGAGTAAACTGAAAAAGAGGGGGTGGTCTGAGCCGGTTAACCCTGGACCACCTAACAATCAAACTCTTTACAAAGAAGAATATACTGTTAAAGTGTTAAAGGACGCCTACGTTTCTCCAAGACATGATGGAAGGATGTTCGTCTAGTGGACCGGCACCGACCGGAACCAGCCCGGAAGAGAGGATCCACTGTGTTCTCTCTCTGTCTGGTGCGAATCGGAGGTCCTGCAGTCAGAATTATTCAAGAACTTCGTCCCATTCATGTTCTTCCTCCGCAGCCTGTCGGTTTAGCTCTCGTTAGTGGTGGTCCCGATGGTGCTCTGGCTTTTAAACCCGGTTTTTACAGTTCCTGTTAACAGCGATGCACAGATTTTAGCTCATGGTCACAGAGCACCATGGTTCTCTGTACAGCTCCCCTCCTATCCTTCCTTCCTTCCTTCTTTTGGTGTTGCACTCCAGTCCTTCTGGTTGAATCAAACATGAACAGGATCTCCCTACTAAATGTTCCACTTCTTTGCTGTCCCCCTGCTGTCTGCTCGCCATCTCTTGTATGTGGTGTTTGATGTGTGTGTGAAGTGTATCGGTGGCGACGATGGCCGAGGAGCGACACACCTAGACAAGAGATCAACAGCTCTCAGCTGACCCAGAGGAAGTTTAAGCGCCGACCAAGCATATCGAGGCTTGTTCGACTCCGAGGGAGCAAAGAAAATCCCCCTGCTGTCTCACACTCTCTAGATAACAGCTTTTTAAAGTTAAAAACGTTTTAAAAAATATAATAAACATATTTTCAACTCTGTAGCTTTAGTACTAAAGTTTTAAATCAAGTGTGTTTTTGTCTGTACAGTTTTTTGTTGTTTTTTTTTCTCTTGAATACGTATCATGTTTGTTGCCAAATTGTGGCCTACATACTTAAAAGTATATTCCATCCCTCCCTGCCCTCACCTCTTAAGGCGGTTACCATAGATAGGCGCTGTATCGTCCGATTGTAATTAACACAAGTATCGAAGCCGAATATCCGTGCCGTTCCATCATCTAACAGGTCAGCAATGAGCCGCTTACATTTTTGCACCCGTATTCAGTGTTAACGGATCCAAGAAGTTCTAGATTTTGTTGTTGATCATTGTTCATATCCAGTGCAGTGATGGATCTTTGTCTGGCAGATGTGTTTGAATGTGTTCTGAATGTTCTCAGCCATACCTTTTCCTCGTCCCTCTTTTGGGTCAACAATCACTTTTCAACCTTCCCTTTTGCTGTAAATATCAGAGATGACCGGATCTTTTTTCTGCCATGCAGTCGACATCAGTCACCCTAACATACTCTAAAAAGCCTGTTTTTTTTTTTTTCTGTGATCTTAAATTCTTTTTAATAAAATAAAATCTGTAATCAGTTTATGGATGAATGTGTTTCTCTTGTTTAGTTTTTGTTTTTAATTGCCTCCATGTCTGAAGAGCAAATTTTTATGTGCCACTGCAATGTCCCCAGTTTTACCAGCAGGTTAGAAAGAGCACTTCTGCAAGGAGACACATTTTGAACTGAGGTATTACAACGTGGTGTCGACGCATCCTTAAAAAGTAAGATTCACATCAAAAATTAATTCCTGAAATGTCTTTTATTATGGAAGTAAAAACTGACGCATTGAATACGTTTATCACAGGTCTTAAATTGTATCGTAGCAGGACTTTAATTGTATAGTTTAACACATTCGTCCTCGCTACTGAGGTCCTTATATTGATGCCAGTCCTACTGTATGTGCATTCTGTGCAAAAAGCTTGGCACTACAACAATATAAAATACGCAATTTATGTCTTGATACCTAGGTCTTACCTTTCATTGGTCGAGTAGTTTCACTAGAACGGTGTAGATTTGAGTTGGGTATGTATTTTGATACAACACCACTAAATCCAACCATTTGAAAATCTACAACTGCAAGTGTTTGGAAAATAAAAATAAAATCCCTAGTTATTCGTGTTCATCCAATTATTTTGGGAAAACAAGATTAGATAGAACATAATGATAAAAATGAGATGCGGATACATTGAGATGATTTATTTTACAGAGGGCGCCAGAGAGAGAAGGCACAGTTTGGACTTTGGTGTCCTGAATGAAAGACAAACATAAATGTATTTTAAAGAAAAACAAAACTAAATACAGTACACTGAAACTAAAAAAAACCCTAAATGTTTTTATAATTATTGCAAAAAACTCAATTTTATCTGGATAGTTTAGTTCGAAAACATACTTGATAACAGCCAATATGGCTACTGCTTGAGTGTTTGATTATTTTCCTTTTATCCAAAGCTTGGATTGTGTCTCCAAGCTTTGGATAAAAAGCTTGATATTAGACATATAAGTGGCACCAAATTGAATAACACTTGATTTTTTTTTTTTTTTAAAGATGAGTGAGGTGAAAAGGAACAGAATTTGGGATCTTGATGCTTCCAGCGGAGTGGTAAACGAATAAGACAACCATCTGCTTGACAGGCTTCCCGAGGAACCCCTGCAGTTCATCTGAGCGCAGTAAAAACGGGAGGCTTTTACCATCGCATTGCCGTGCAGCCGGGTTGGAAGTGTTTCACAGAGGAATGTTGGCGTGCTTCTTCCACGGATTGACCTGCTTCTTGCTGGCCAGCACTTCCAGGTCACTGCAGATCTTCTTACGGGTGGTCGCGGGCTCGATGATGTCGTCAACGAAACCTAAAGAGAACAGAGTTCAGATGGAGATGTTTGAGGTTTAAACACAATTAGCTGGCGCAAAACGCAACGCGGTGTGTTTTGCAGACAGCAGATTTACCTCTGACAGCAGCTGGGAAGGGGTTGGCAAACTTGTCCACGTATTCAGCCTCAGCTTCGGCCTGGTTCTCCTTTCCTCTGAAGATGATCTGAACTGCGCCCTGTGGAAACAGAAAGCAGTGAGTGGGCTCAAGAAATACATTGAAGACAAATGGACAGAGATGATGAACGTGTTTGTACCTTGGCACCCATAACGGCAACTTCAGCCGTTGGCCAAGCATAATTCACATCTCCTCTCAAGTGTTTGGAGCTCATTACATCATAGGCACCTCCATAAGCCTGAAAGGGAGACAATAACAGTGCTAAGGCTAAGAATGGCAATTTGGATTATCAACCACACTGCTTTTATTTCCGTCACCCAGAACTATTCTCTACACACGAATGAGAGATTCTGTAAACACACACCTTTCTGGTGATAACGGTTATTTTTGGCACTGTGGCCTCTGCATAGGCGTACAACAGTTTGGCTCCATGTCGGATGATGCCGCCATACTCCTGAGCGGTACCTGGTGGGAGTCAAATTAAAGGGACGTCTGTACATTTAATTGCAAAACCGTTGTTCACCTCTCTTGTAGGACTAAGCAAACACATCTGGTCCACTTCCAATATAATTTTCCAGAATACCTGGCAGAAAACCTGGAACATCCACAAAAGTGATAATGGGAATGTTGAAGGCGTCACAGAAGCGAACGAAACGGGCTCCTTTTACCGAGGAGTTGATGTCCAAACAACCTAAAGAACAAGACAAATGCATCATAGACTGAAGAATCAGACTTTCAAATCAACTTTCAGCTTTTTCGCTCAAGTTTAGCTTACCAGACGCCACTTTGGGCTGGTTACCCACAATCCCAACGGTGCGGCCATTCATTCTGGCAAAACCCACCACAATGTTTTTGGCGTAGTTGGGCATGACCTCAAAGAAGTCCCTCTCATCTACGATCTGGACAGATGTGTTTTGGAAAGCTTTTTAAGTTTTGCATAACTAACACGTCATGTGTTTACGTGTCAATGTGTGTTTTGTTTGTGCTCATACCGCATGGATGATGTCCAACATGTCGTAGGCTTTTGTCGACTCAAACGGGACGATGGTGTCCAACGACTTCACCAGACGATCGCTGTAAAGAAAGAAATAATCAAAAGCAACCCGACAGTATAGTAATGACAATTGGTGTATCTGACACTGAGGCCTTAAAATGTCTTAAATTTATTAAAGAAAATGTAAGTTGGCCTTAAATACATTAATCACAGGTCTTAAACTGTTATGGGATGACTATTTAATCTCCAATAGAGGTGTAGAGTTTTCATGTGCCATAAATGAGACCGTTTACCTGGGATCATGGCACTCCCTGATGGGAGCTGGATCCTGATTACTAAGTGGAAGAAAGTTGAAGAACTCCCGTAGGTTTAGCAAAGCCTCCACATCATTCTCAAACGCACGATGAGCCACACCTGACAACAGAAAACAACACAAAGGGAGCATTTTTATACACTTTTGAGGCATTCAAAAATATGATCACGATCTTGAGAACAATATCTAAGGAACCGACCAGAAACGGTGGTGTGAGTTTTGGCTCCACCCAGCTCCTCCTGCGTCACGTCTTCGTTGGTCACAGACTTGACGACATCTGGACCCGTGATGAATAGATATGATGTATCCTACTCACACACACACATAAAAGAAAACAGTCTGGTCAGACAAACTTTAAATGCAATTTTAGTATGAAATAAATAAAAAAATCAGCAATACATTTATGGCTTTGCACCAAATCTTTGCTTAATATCATCAATAAAGCAATTGAAGTGAGGTATTATCACTTCACCCCAAAAGATGAGGTTCAAATGCATAATAAATAACCCAAAATTTCTATGACATTCCTGATGAATGTGTGTAATCTTTCACCAGATGTGGCCTGGGCCTGATCTGCCTCATACCTTAACCATAAAAGTGAAATCTGTCAGGGCAGGCGAGTACACAGCCCCTCCAGCACAGGGGCCCATGATGAGGGAGATCTGAGGGATGACTCCGGAAGCCAACACATTCCTCTGGGAAAGGAAAACAGCAGATTTTTATCTCTAAACCACAGGAAAGACGAGGAGGTCAGTCTGCTGCCGAGAACAAGTTCAAAGCTGGACTCCAGAATACGGTGCAAACTGGAAAGGTTTCTAAAGCTAATTTTGAATTTTCACATTCCATCATTAACTCGGATGTTGTCTATAAACCAAAAGAAGATGCATTTCTGACGATTAAACATACCAGGAATATATCTGCGTATCCAGCAAGGGACTCCACTCCCTCCTGGATGCGAGCGCCTCCAGAGTCGTTCAGCCCGATTACGGGCGCGCCGACCGTCATGGCCTGATCCATGATCTGAGCATGCAAAGACAACAAAGCTAATATTAATGTTGAAGCGGGGAAAATAGTGTTTAACGGCGCAAATGGACGTTTGGTTACCTTGCAAATTTTCTGCGCGTGAGCTCCGGACAAGCTGCCACCGAACACTGTGAAGTCCTGGAACAAGCAAGAGAGGAGCAAATGATGGAGGGACCAACAAGCCTGGTGCTTGTTGGACCGTAGCCTGTACCTGACTGAACACGTAAACCAGCCGGCCGTTGATCCTGCCTCGTCCGGTCACAACGCTGTCACCGGGAAACTGAAACAGAGAAGAGAAGATGTGCGCACACGGTTAAAAATGAATCCTTTCTTCATGTGCATTGCAGCTTTGTGAACGTTACCTTATTGCCGTCCTGCTCCATGCCAAAGTCGGAGCAGCGGTGTTCCACAAACATGTCAGTCTCCATGAAGGACTCGGGGTCCAGTAAGAGCTCCACTCGTTCCCTGGCGGTCAGCTTACCCTGCAGCGCGTGATGACAATATCAGCACAAATTACCTAAATCTTTTGTCTTTTCTTTTTCATCTCAGGTAACAAATGACATTACAGTCACAGAGTAGAAAAAAAGAAGAGAGAGTAAGGAATTTAAGTGGTCGTACTAAAAAAAGTGAGTCAGCTTTGTTTGCATTTTATATGATCAACAGGCTCAGAGTGGAAAAAGCATCTGTGAACAGCAATTTTCCCCCATCAACACTGCAGAAGAAAAACATCCCCACTGCATAATGCTGCCACCCCCATGTTTCACCATGGAGAAGGTTTATTCACTGTCCAGATGGGCATTGGTAGTTTTCCACCACACAGCAGTATGCGTGGAAGTTCGCACACACTGATAGCTGGAATGTGACATATCGTGCGGCTCTGATTTACAATCACATTAAATTACACACATTACGTCTGGATATCATTTTAGGACAGAGTGATCAGCATGCAAACAAATGAATACTTCTACTTATAATACTGCAATAACTTGCTATGATCATGCGTTAAATGCATGCATTAGAAAAATGCTTTATTAACAAGACCAAAAAGGGATTTGAGCTACTTTAGCAGTTTTTTTTAAGTGTAAGCCATAACGTAACCATTTAATCCAGAATGCCAAATATCATAATCTCAAACGTCTGTTTGTAAGAGACTCAGACAGGGAGGATGGAAAATGTTCCTTGGGTGTGTGTTTGCTGACTTTACCCTTTTGTGTTGTGCATCTATTCTCTTCTGACCTCCCCCGATTAGCGCCGCCTTCCGTTTCTGTTCGATCCTCTCCTTCACGGACAGGTGGCTGACCGAGTACCAGCGACAGTGCACCTGGAGAGGGATCTGTGGCGAGGACGCCGCTGCTGCGCCATACTTCATCTGCGCTAACCTCCTCAAGGAGACCCTCAATCCGCTAACCAGCCCACAACTGCTACGAGCCACGGTGAAGGCCGCCATCATGTCCGTGCGCGGTCTGTGATGACAGCAGGAGAAGAGGGAGAGACAGCTACTTCAGCCAATGGCGTACTGAGGGGTGGGTTCCGACAGCCAATCAGAAAGCGCAATGTCACAGCTGTCGAGAATGGGCGGAAATATACCAAGGAAAACTTTGGAAAACTGTTTTCGTGAAAGTATGAAATGAATATTTAGGCAGAAATGATCTAAAAAAGATTAATAAAAACGTCAGAAAAACTGTTTTTTTCTTAGTTTAATTAAAAAAACACCTGATTTTCTTATTAGTAAATATTAATTATAGTTTATGCATCTTTATAAAATGTATAATATATATATGTGTGTGTGTGTGTCTGTGTGTGTGTTAATTAAGTTGTAGATTAACCCAATGTAACTAAAAGTGGCGAATGTGTCACTGAAGAACAGTGGAGTGGAAGTAAAAGCTGTTTTACTAAAATTTCAGGGTCAGTGCATGTTTTGGTTGTTGGAGTTTATCATCAAAAACTATTTACTAAAAAACGATTAACGTTTAAATTTCTTATAAAGTTTGTTTTTGATTTGTTTTAAGTTCTTTCAGTATATCTCAATTATGAGTTATACTTTATTATCTGAATCTCTAATCTCAACATTTCAGCAGTTTTAAAAAAAAGAAGCTTAATTTCTTCTTTCCTTTAATATGCATACATTTTTACTTCAATATATTACTTGGACGCTAGGAAATCCAAACGAGCATATGGTTGTAATTTTAGCTCTAAAAATTTTAGAAAAGAAGAGAAGAAAAGTGCACAGCGAGAATGAGGAGGTGAGAAAAGCCTTGTGCAACACGACAAAAAAAATAAGTGACTGTAACCAAGGTAACAGCAAGTCTCGCGTGAGGTGCATGCCTATCGAGAGGGGCTGGTGTGAGGGAAAAAGTGGTAAATCGTACGATTGATGCACTTATGATAATACAGCGAATTGGCTTTGGCTAGATCACAGCTCGCCAAGTATTTTTAAAAAACCGACATCGATTGCAGGGCTTCGGGTTGCAGCTCGCATTTTCCTTCGCTGCGTGACGTATAAGACGGTCCAAGTGGGCAAGTGATACGGTTAAATCTCCGACGGCTATGCTAAAGCTAGCTCCTTAGCTTTGTTTACATCTAGTGCGCGCCTGCTGGATAATTTCCGACCGCACAAATTGGGGATTTTAAATTTAGTTCTTCGTTTTATCTGACAATCCATGCGAAAAAAAATGCGTCGGATAGTGTGCAGACTCTATGGCTGCAAGTAAGTATATGCTGTTCGAGCTTTTTGCTGATTATTAAGCTAACATTAGCTACGTAATGCTAACCTTTTGATCTTGGCTCGTTCGATCATGCGGTTAGATCGTAGCCCATAGGTTTCTTTAGACGTGCATTTTGTTGTAACGTATTGTCCAATTCTTCCAACTTTATAATATTACTCAATTATGACCTTAAAAAACTTCTCGGTTAAAAAGCAACCACTACACAACAAACCGGGGATGCTAACTTAAGCTAGCCACCTGCTGAGCTAGCTAACGTCACTCGCGTTCAATGGGACGGCTACACAATGTATTGTGTCCGTAATTAATTTCTATCTTATTCCGCGTTCTCGTGGTGCAGTGGGCTGCTTTTATTTTTGTATCCAAGTTGGCTGTCTGTGGATACTCTCCCTCGGACGGTGTTCCCCAAGAAGCCGGGTTAGTGCACCGCTATGAATCCCGTGGATGCGACCGCTCTGTACGTGTCTGCCACCCGGGCAGTGCTGCGGTGCGACCCGCTGCAGCCTCAGACCTTCGCAGAGATGTACAAGCAGCTACCCTTCTTCCGACAGTCCCTCGCGTGTCTTGTCTGTGGTAAGCATTCTGAATATTTCTGACAGAGAAGCATATTTGAATAATGTGTCTTTCTGTGGACTGGTTTTATGTTAAAAGTACACATTGGAAGCTTTTTTTAATCATAATGTTATGGGTAATAATTGGCTGAAATTGCTGTGCGCTGCAGGAGTTTCCACTATTTTCCTCGCTCTCACTATTGCGGTCTCCTTAGCAACCAAGGCTGAGATAAGCTCATCCGTCCTCTTGACAAGACTGATGACTGTTGTTGTGCTCGCTGCAGAGCCATGTGGTTTCTGTTCATGCTTGTATTTGATCACTGCGTTTTGGTGATGCAGGGTGCGTTTAATCTAAAGCAACGCAGAAAAAAAAAAGACAAAAAAAAGACAAAAAGAATGACACATCTGACAGATTCTTGTAAATCTTGTTTGTGATTTTGTTTTGTATCTAAATGTCAGATGAATGGAAATCGACAAGCTGGATTTTGAAGTGTTTATTTGGATTTGTTTGGTGAAAAGTTGACACAGATGTATCGAGCAATCACACTGAGTCACTATAGTTTTTTTCCTGTTAGTTTTTCCTCCCTACTGTTACTACATGGTCATCCAGGAGGAAGTTTCCTCAGATAGAAAACTTTTATTTATTTATTTGACCAATTTTAATAATCTAATTTCTCTTTAAAACTAAAAAATAAGTATAAGATGTTTTATGCTTTCCGTCACAATCGATCAATCATTTTGTTGTGGTCTATCTACTGAATGTGGGGGGGGGACATCTGATTTGTAGTTTTTCCAACCCACTGATCAGTCATCAGTGGATTTCTGTGTAGCTTAATGTGTTGAAAATCGGAATAGCAGTAAACATTGCTGGTGTTTTTTTTTGTTGTTGTTTTTTTTTTTTTTTTTGCATCAGGCAAACTCCTGGAGGACCCCATCTCCCCAACACACCCAGAGTGTCAGCATTACGTCTGCTTGGGCTGCAAAGGCCAGAAGATGCAGATCAGGTCATCGTGCAACCGCTGCAAGGACTACTCCTGCTTCCAGGAGAACAAGCAGCTTTCTTTACTGGTGCAGTGCTACCGACGGCTCTGCCTCTACATAACTCATTCGCCACTGCTCAAGTCGATCAGCAGCCACGTGGGAGGCTCTCCGGAGGTCATGACCTTGTTGGAGGAGGTGCTTGTGTCGCACAAAGAGGAGACCGAGCATCTGGGCTTAGCCGAAGAGGATGTGAATCTATCTGCTCCAGAGTCCCTCACGCCCACGGAGGCGCCGCCCGCTCCTGCGGAACTCTCCGCCGTTCCTCAGAGCTCCTCCTCGGAGCCTCCGTGTTTCAACGGACCGCCGGATTGCAACGGACAAGTGCTGGAGGACCCGTCTTCCCCCGAGCTGGAAGTGTGTGAGGTGATAGAGGAGCAGCAGCATCATCATCTAGGTCTGTCTGTGTCTGAAACTGCCTGCAGCGGTCTAGAACTGGGTCTGAGCACTGGACCTTTAACCCCAACGATAGGCACTGTGTGCTCACTCAGGGAGGGGGAACCTAGTACCAGGGAGCTGGAGGAGGGGGAGGTGTTGCTACTCAGCGTAGAGGAGGTGCTACAAACGCTGGATCCCCTGCAGCCCGACCGGGACGCTCTTCACACACACCCGGAAAGGACGCACATTGCCACAGACAAAACGCACACTCACATGTACATACAGCTGGACGCAGCCCACAACTACACCCAGATCCACACGGGCAGGACTCACACGGTGGCGCACCACGCCACTCACACGCACCCTTCTTCCTTCGACCCGTCTCCCTCCTCCAAACCCCAGCAGGCCCGGCCCAACCGGAAGCGCTCGCGCTCTGAGAGCGACAGGGAAAAGGTGAACCCCGTCCCCATCACCTCCATCCTCCACGACTCGTCGTCCCAGTCGCACACTCCGACCCCCGCTCACCACACTCAGCACACGAAGCTACCCTTGCCTCCACTCGCCGTTCCGGCGCACACGTACTCGTCATTTCCCAACGGCGCGTTCCCCAAGCACAGCCGCCCCGCACAGAACCACAACAAAGGCGCCAGGAAACACGTGGACCCGAGCTCCAAGAAGCCCCACGCCAAGGCTCGCAGCGGCGGAGGCTCCAAGACGAAAGACCGGAGCAAAGACCAGCGGCCGATGTCGGGCTGCGTCTTGCCAACGCCGCCCGTCAGGCCTCCGTACAAGAAGCCAGTGGAGAAGAAGGGCTGCAAGTGTGGCAGGGCCACTCAGAACCCATCTGTTTTAACCTGCAGGGGGCAGCGATGTCCCTGTTACTCAAACCGCAAGGTGAGACCACTTTTTCAGAGTGGAGGCATTTCTGTTTTTAAAGCTTTGGAGGGTTTTGTTTATGGAGCCACAGAGCTTGCACATCTGTCCAGTTTTACAACAATATTGTGATGTTTTGTTCAAATCATTTGTTTTATCTCCTGCATGATGAGAACCTTTGGTAATAACTCAGCAGCGGTAATCTGTTCTGCTGAACAAATTACTAAATAAGTAAGAGTATAATTGAATTATTTTTCTCTGCAATTTAATAAAAAAAAAAAATGGACTCATTATGATGTAGGTTCATTACACACAGAGTGACATGTTTCACATGTTTGAGTCAACGGTTGTGGTTCACAGCTAATAAAGATGTATAAAAAATGAATATTACATCTATATAAGACCAGTAGAAATGGTTTATCAGTTTCCCAGCAGATTGTAAACCCTAGACACAAAATGTCATAAATAATTTTCAGGAAGCAGGTTTTGCACAAGTTTTTTTTTTGTTGTTGTTGTTGTTTTTTTACCCCAAGCATAATAATGAAAAGTTGAGTGGAAGGAAAAACTACAAAAGCACTGTTGCTAGACATGGACTGTGGCTGGAGTCAGTGTTTCAAGAGCAACCACACTCAGACGTAGATTATTGCTACAGCTGTCACGTTACTTCTGTGATGTGACAGAGCGACTATTTTAGTAATCGCTTATTCTATCAGTTAGTCGAATGATTAATCGGATAAAACAATTGTCACATCCTGCAGGTTTTAAGTCCTTTTTATAGTCTATTAGAAGTACGTCAAAAGACGCAAATAAATAATTCAGTTCATTTTTAAAATAACAGAATAAACATTTTATTACCAAATATGCATTAACATAGGGTCTTTATCTGATTAATAAATCCATAGCAAAAGGAGCATAATAGGATGCATGCATATTTGACTAAGGATTTTTATTATTTACTGCTCTTAGTGTGTTGTTCTTCAGCAAATGACCCTTTTGTGAGTATGTATCAATATAGATTATAGTCTGTATAATCACTAACTCCAGTTAAGATAAATTTTTTTACTAAATTAGTTGACTATTATTTCAACAATCGAGTAATCACGATTAATTCGATTAATCGCTTGAGCCCTAGAACCAGAGACATCACAGTATCATTGAAAAAGGACTGTTTTGCATTTTATTTGGAAATACATTTTTAGAACATCCAGAATCAGTTCGTCCATCTACCATTACATTTCAGAGCACTTCATGCTTCCCTCTACTGACTGGCAGCTTTACGGAGATGCTGATTTCATTTTCCAGCAGGTGTTGACACCTGCCTGACCACACTGCAAAACGTGCCAAAAGCTGGTTCAGTGACCACGGTGTTACTGTGACTGACCAGCGTACTCGCTTCACCTGAAGCGCATACACGCTCTATGGAGTATTTGTGAAGAAGATAATGAGAGACGCCAGAGCCAACAATGGCTGGGGAATGCTACAAGCTAATGGCTTCATTTCATTCCACATTGTTGCTGTAATTCAACAGAAATGGAGCCCGTGCAGATGCTGCATAGTACATGTATTTTTCAGCAAAACGACATCTGTGTGTTAAACAATAACGTTTTTTATTACAATATTGCGTTTTCATAGCGAAAACTTAGGATTACTAAAAATAAATTATCAAAGTAAATCGCTCTGTGTGGAATGAAATTACGTGTTATATGACTTTAATTTCTTTTAAGTGAAACACTGAAATGAACGTGTTGTTGATATTTACTGAGTTGCAACAGCGGTGCTTATCTTCAATAATCAGTCGATGTAGGAAGTTACGTAGTTTCTGTGCAGTGCTCGTGCGTACTGTCCGAGGTGCGTCATCTCTCTCGTCTTCCCCAGGCGTGCTTGGACTGTATCTGCCGGGGCTGCCAGAACTCCTACATGGCCAACGGCGAGAAGAAACTGGAGGCCTTCGCCGTGCCCGAGAAGGCCCTGGAGCAGACGCGGCTCACCCTCGGCATCAACCTGACCAGCATCACGGCAGCCGCGGCTCTCCGCAACCCGGCGACCTCCAGCATCCGCGCCAACACCCTCCTCAATGTCGCCACGGCGACGGGGACTCCCGTGACCACGGCCTTTCTGTCCGCCAGCCCGCCGCAGGATGCCAACTTTGACGACAGCTTGGAGCTGCTGATTGGCTGATAATCAGAAAAACAAAACAAACGAGAAAAAAAAAACGACAACACAGCGTGGTGCTGATTGAATGTGACGGCTGATTATCCACCCGTTTCCACCGGCTCCCTCTTAGGGAGGACTCGACTCATGGCAGCTATGTGTCTGTCCTGTTCTGTAACCTGCTGGTTTTCTGTACTGGAAAACGCCGACTAGTGAGATTAGCATGGGTGTGCCAAAGCCTCCTGTATTGTGCCTGTGCACTGGTGTGTATTGTTGCCAGTCTGTAGGTATATTCTCTATTCCAAGGATGTTCTGTTCTTCAGAGGTGCTTTTTTTCAGCTTATAGACCACAGATTTACTGTAAGAGGCAATAGAAACCCATTCCAAGTTTTGTTCATTTGCACACAAATATGTGCAGATTTTTAATCTTTTTAAAAATAAAAAATAAAACATCTGTCAATAGCATCATTTTTATTAAGATTTCATCTTCACCATTCTGAGTGTTATTCCTAAAAATATGAAATGTGTCATGTTATCAGTACCCCTTCCTAATACCTAACCCGTACACGAGCAAACTTTAATTTTGAAATCAGACTAAGCGTTACACAAGACACTCTGTCTAAATGCTCTCAGCTGTTTGGGAGTTTGTTTTAAACGGCATGCTTTTTACTTTTAATGAGATCATCCTGAGGCACTTGTGTTGGAGGCAAACAGTGGGTTTTCATCGTCATAGCAATAGGAACACCCAATGGGGAGGCTCGCTGCTCCTGTCCTGTTAGTTTTGTGACTGCAATCGTCAGTCCTCAAAAACTAACACACTTGTACATGACTGTATGTGTATAGAGGTAAACTGAAGCCATAGTTCTATAAAAAAAGTTTCCTTTAAAAAAAAAAATAAAAAATTCCCCCGCTTCCCCAGCGCACTCACACACGTAGAGTCCTGATTAATCAGAGATTATACCAGATTTATTTTTGATACTGTTGGAGGTTTGGTATCCAAGTGTTTTGGTTATGTCACAAAGAAACGTCTCATGAGGCTGTGTGTTGTCTGTGTTTACCTTCTCAGCTGTAACTCCAACATATGTCTGTCAGTCCATTATTGGTGACCAAAAGAAAACGAAAAACAAAAAAAAAAAAAAACTGAACAGTGAGAAAACACAACTTCTCTACTCGTGGACCAGGAAAGTAGCAGGTGGACTTTAAGTTTGATCAGCAGACGTGTCCTATATCTTCCTGTGTGTGTGTGTGTGTGTGGGTTTCAAAGATGTATTTGTTTTGGGCATTACTTGAACCCTTAATTTTGTTTTTTCTGTCTTTTTTTGTAATGTAAAAGTCTTGTTCGGGGAGTGACAGTTATTTGCTGAAACATTCACTGCCATATTATGGAGACATGTAACAACATGAATTAAAAGATAGTTTTTTACTTTTTCAGCTTTGTGTCTTTTATTGTGTGGACAGATGTGATTAAGGGAGGAGTTTTCCTCAATTTTTTTCATATTATGTAGGACAGAACCTGTTTAATCGCTTAGATTCAAGGCGTAGCTTTCGTCTACATACATTCATCTTAGTCAGAAAAGTTTCCTTTTGGGCTTGTACTCATCGTTTTAGATGCATTTTCAGTCCACCCTTAAAAAAAGAACTGCTCAAAGTAACAACCGACTCAGATGAATATAATTATTAAAAAAAATAAGTATGACCGAATGAAAATTGAGATTTGTAGTTCAAAACGGTTCATATCAAATCCAGAATATAATATTTGCTGAGAAAATAGACCCTAAGCTCAACATATCTACAATTTTTACTTCTTTTTACACCCTGAGAAAAAACATCTCAATTAAATCAATTTATCAGTATGAATACATTTGTAAACAATACCATCTATGAGAAAAACAAGTTTGTGTCCATCGCTGGAAAATGCTGAAAAATTACACAATGACATCCATTTGGTCAGTTCTTGACAGAGAGCAATCCCAATGTTTGCAATTCAGTTTCTCCAACTTAATCCATGTGCATTCTTGTTTCCAGCCACTGCTACATATGATCTGTGCTCACAGGTCACTGCTGGAATATATGCACAGCTCATCTTCGTTCCTTTTTGAACAGCGGTGCATTCAGAGTTTTGCTCTGCAGCTTAGAGCAATCCCAACTCCACTCCATAAGAAGATCTTCTTGTCTTCCAGTCCCGTTTCTTCCTATGGTGACTGATGTAGTCTACTGACGACTCCGGAAAGCCTCAGTTAACACCATTAGTCCACCAGGAAAGCCCCAAAGTAGCTCGCCCTCCCGTCCATCTCCATGGTGCTGGCATTGCTGACAGTGACAAAAAGGCGGTCGGCTGGCTGCAGGAAAGCGGTGCCGGCCTGATGCAGGGAGAAGAGGCCGGGCTCTTGACCCCGAGGCCAGCACACGCTCCGGGATGATTTCATCAACAGGATGGGTCCTGTGTAGGAACTCATCTGCAGGGGATTAAACGACAATTTAAATATCATCGCTCTCGCGTCGGTATTTCATTATCTACTGATGTAAAAGCTGAACCTTTTTATAAATGTACTGGACGAGTTCTGCTCCCTCATCATCTGCTGCTTCCCCATCTGTCTCCCCCACAGATGGAAGCCGGAAGTAGGTCTGGGCGTAGACGTAGTACAAGCCTGCACTTGGTACGAGCAGCTCCCCTCCTTTAAGCTCCATGTTCTGCAGGAAGGACAGACCCCTCTGGCCCTCCCATGCTCGGATGCGCTCGCCAGAGTACCCCCTGCTGCTTCGTGGGCCTGCAACAGCACCAACCATGGTTATTTAGAGGCCTGTCCCAGTCATCACAGATCATTGGGAAGTGCAAGAGCCAGCGTTAAGTGTAAACAGTCACCACTGGAGAAAAGTACAAAGCAAATTGCAAAGACTTGTTCACAGACTACACAATGTCACCAGATGTGCCCACAGACCAGTGTGTATCTTTAAAAAAAATCATTGAACTGAAATAGGAACAAAGATGTCATCAGTTATAATGCTGCCAATAGTTAAAAGCATTATAACATCTAAACGCAAGCCAGACTAAGAAGTTATGTCTCGCATGTTATTGTCAAAATTAAATATAAATAAACAAATCATCTAAAATCCGGAGCCATATGTAGAAATTTTAAGCGTTTTGAAAATGACTTGTCTCACCATCAGTCCTACCATATACAGGCAATGAGGTCACGAGTAGCAAAATTTTGTGATATGGAGTGGAATTTTTTTCTTGGCATCTTGCAAAGATGCCAAGCCCATTTTTATTTTTTGTACCAAGAAACAAGGTTTCATATTTGGACATATTTAATGACTTCCTTCAATTTCACGGTAATCTAACAACACCCCATATTCTGAATCTTTTTCATAAAACACATGTACTTTTTAAAATTTATTACACTTCAAAAATTCCAACATATACTTTATCCTTTCCAGAAATGCAAAAAAGAGCTACACAGTAAAGTAATTTTCTGTTATAGACTAAGCATCCCATAAATATAGCTTTAAGCTTTACCTTTAATCTGTAATTTAATAAATATATAAACATTAATAATAAGAAAAAAAAAAACTAAAAAATAATAATTAAAGGAGAATTCAATTAGGTTTCTAAATATATATTTCAATATTTTTGCATGTAGTTCAATGAAGACAGGCTGTGACTGATTTTTGCCCCATGACTTCAAGGTTTTTCAGAATGACACTGCCAATCAATAAAAAAAAAAAGTCACATTGTTTTATTGTTTAAATTCTTTGCAATGACATCCAACCACTCACAAAACATTAGCTTATGTCATGCTTTTATTGTCTTAAACACATCAAAAGTAAACCTCACTGCCACTCAAACCAGAGGACTTACTTTACCCCAAAAGGGGCATCAATGTTGTGCAAGGAGAAGCATGGGAGACGTCTTGAATCCATTATGTATCCTAACAGTTAGCAGATATGAGTGAAATAACGGAAAATAAATATCGTGTGAACTTAAAAAGCAGAGTGTCAGCGCCAAGACATGAAAGAGTTTAAGTCGTCAGTTGCTGTGCAAGTAAGGAGGAACATTTTGCATTGTGTTTGTCAGACAGTGATTTTGCGTGATTAATGATAAGTGATTTTTTTCTAATTGACGCATTATGACAGTTTGCGGTGATGTGTGATAAAGCTCAGATCATCTCAAACTTGGTTTCTAGAACATGTCCAGGTGTGCATTATATACCACAATCATCCACAGTCACTAGATCTCAACCTAACAGTTAATTTATGCAAAAAAAATCCTCCATGCATTTTTTTTCTTTTGATGAGCTGGACAAAAAGAAGGCTGAATACTAGCGTAACGTTTTCTAAAATTGTAACATTTTTTGGTGCTTCGAACGGGAGCTGCAGGTCCTGACAGACCCAGGTATGAGGAGGTAACCGAATCTGAGCACCTCGGATTGCCCGGAGGCCAATTCCTCACCTTTTGCCCCGGAAAGGAAGGCTGAGCATTGTCAAGATTTGCACTGAAAAAGAAGCCTCTCTTACAAACTTTCACTTGTGCTGTCAATGACTCAATTTGTGCTAAATGCTTTTGCCTAAAGCCACAATAAACTGAATCTTACTTTCTGGTGCTGCTGGAGCCTTTGACGATGAGGCAACACCGGTCACATGGGCAGCGACTTTAGGAAGAGGGACCCCTCGGACCCCAGGGCCCAAGATAGGCAGCACTCCCGTCAACTTATCTGTAGGAAACCCAAACAGACAGAAACAAAACACTCACCACAGGGCATTTTTAGTGGGAAAAGTCACACACAAGCCTGTTATTAGTCAATGGGGGGATTGTTCTTACTTCTCATAGCAGTGGATATCTCCCTCTGGAATCTGTCAGCAATCTTCTGCAGGGAAAACAGAGAAAGGCAGAGGAAAGAGCAAATGAATTGGCCAACAAGTTATTATCCCAAACACAATGGCATTTTTAACTAACTAAGTCATATTCGGTATCTAGTAATTCAACAGAACCAATAAGGATCCCGCAGTCATCTGCGTAGTTGATAGAACATGTCAGATTATGATCTAAATATGAGACGTTCCGAAAAGAAACTCTAAAATGTATATCTTCAATTGGGTTTATAACATTCAGTGACAGACATTTTCCCAACATATTCCCTTTTAAAGATGCAAAATGAGGGCACACAAAATAGAGCTATAAATGGTTAGGAATGTTGGCAAAATAGTTTAAACAAAAAAAAAAAAAAAAGTCAAACCTTCTCGATGTGGTAGTGGAGCTGCTGTGTGACCTGCCAACAGGGATCACTGCTTTTCCTGCCCTCGGCTGCTGGGTCCTGGAACTCTGACTGCAGCTTCGCGTTTGTCAGACAGGATACGCTGCTCCGGGAAAAACTGTCCTGCATCTGGCAATTTAAAATATCTCAGTTAATGAAACTAAAAAGAAGGTGGAGAAACATGTTTAGCTGCATTATAACTCAGAGCGAAGGGACAGTATGCAAACAAGCTGAGTATACCAAGCAAGGGTATATGACAGATTCTTTATATTTAATCATTATACTACCAGAATGTGCAATAAATGTCCCTAGGATTTCATATGACAGGCTGACACAAAGTAGACACAAATCTTCCACATTTTTTTCATAAATTATATATATATTTTTAAAGAGTGGCATCCAACTTTCTGTGCCCAGTTTTACCATAATAACCTAAAATGAAATCCATCGCAACAGATTTCTTTCAGAAGTCACAGTAAATACAGTCAACTTGCATTTAATTTATTCTCTGTATAAACCCATTTGTTAGTCACTGTTGTCATGAAGAGCAAAGGAACACAGCAGGAACATTTTTAACTAACTATGTTCAGGGATAAAGTTGTGAAGAAGCTTAAAAGAAGGATAATAATGATTAATTCCCAAACCTTTCAAATGCGTTTAGATTGTTGTGAAGACAACTAGCTCACCTGTTTGTTTGTTTTCTTCAGTCATTTCTTATTATGCCATGCATTAGTAACTTACTAATAAAAGTAAATGCGCCACATTAAACCAGCTGCCATTTTCAGACGCAACCAGCCAAGCACATTAAGCATCCCGTAAACAAAAAAACGTAATTAACTCTTAAGTGGTCCCAGGTGTGATCGATGAGAGGCGGGATTTTATTACCAAAACCAGCCAATGAGGGCCCAGAACAAGGAGCCGTCAGACTTTACAAGCGCCGACTCAACACTTGTCACAAACTGTATTCTACACTGACCTATTCAAGCTTGCGATACGTGTTGCTTTTGTGTGCCACAGCCCATTCAGTCCGAACAAATCCCATTTCCTTCCATTGTTTCACTTTATATACTCGCCCTACTGTCTCCTTTTTTATTATCCGGTGTTGAGCAGAAACTCCCACAGGATTGTGTGGAACCTAAACACGTCGCCACTCTCCTTAACGGTGAATAAAGTCATTCTGGTGCGTTTTTTAAAGTGGGATAACGTAGTACGCGTCATGTTTGCTTGCAAAGTGACGTTTTCAGATCGGCTTGATAACCAGCGTGATATGTACGTGCCCGTATAGATACTTCTATGCCAAAAGTTCGCTGTTTTAATGCAGCCATTAAATGCAGCAGAAGAAGCTGGTGCACTACCGCGAACACAACGCAGCCAAACGCATGTCTTACCGTGTTCAGGACTTTGTGGAAGTACATGAAACTTATGGCCACCGCGACCGTCTGGAGGAGGATAGCTGCGAGTATTGTGAGGCCAAGGCACTGGAGAGAGATAGAGATGGCCATATCACAGAGTGCGGAGACACCTTGAAGTCCGGCGAAGAAGGAAATCACCTCCAGCCACCGCACGGCAAGTTGGACCAAACACCTCTGCGTTTCTGCTGGGAAGCATGAGGGTGGGAGGAACAGTGCAACAGAGTCTGGAGGTGGAGCAGAGAGAGGAGGCTTGAAGAGTTTCAGCTTCCTCAAGATGTCACTGTTATTGAACATATCCAAGCTGGGAGCTTTAAACGCTGCTGCGTTTCAAGCTCCAGGTGGTGTTGGAAATTGGAATGATTTTCCATCATGAAGCAGTACAGCAAACGACCTCAATACAGTCCCTGTGTTAGGGTTGTTTCCTGCATAAAATACTAACTAAAGCAACTTCTTATGTTTGGATAGAGATAGTCATTTACAAGATTAATTTATAGGTACACAATTTATTTTTGTAATTCTGTTCAAAAAGTGAATAATAATGCATAATTTACTGCATCAATGCGTGGCATGGAGGTGATCAGTCTCTGATTCTTTTTAGGGTTTAGGTCAGGTTAGTTCACCGCCCAGTTAAGGACAGTGATACCAAAGTGAATTGCTCTTCAAAAAATCTTTGCCACATGTGGGAGCTGACTTTAGATTGGGGGAAAGAAAAAAAAAAAAAAAACACTGCACCAGCATCAAGAGATGACATAGCTCCCCAAATTATCACAGACTATGCAGACATCAAAATCAATCTGGTTCTCTCTGTTGTAGGTTTGGCTTAACAAAAAGAAGGGAACAGTTGCAGCCCAATTCCTGCATGGGCCTGTGTGTGGTGCACCTAAAGCTATGACTCCAGCTGAAGCCAACACATTGTGATTCTTAAGTAGGCTTTGTTTCTCAGTCCTCCTCAGACTGAAATGAACATTTTCCTTTGACTTAACTTTATCTAGCTAGCTAGCTATCCTATAAAAAGGTCTAACTTAAAGTCTAAAGCAAGTGAGAAGATTTTATTTATTAAAATCATAAATAAGGAGACGCAGTCCTGAAAACATGTTCATTTTAAAAGCTTAAAAGATCCGGCACCATAAGAATTACTTTAAAATGTATTCACAGTTTTGATCATAACAGTTCATAAACACTGCATGATTAAAAGTTTTCCGGAACATTGCCTCTTTGGAATAACTCGCTTTAATCCGAAGGCGTCCTGCAGAAATGTGTGCATATTTGTGGAAAAAGTCTAATTTATGACATTTTACTACATTAGCTGCCTTCATTGGAACATAACATTATCAATGTAATGCACAATTATTTATTTATTTTTTTTCAATGAATGTCCCAATGCATATTTTAGACATTTTCCGTGCAACTGTGTGACTTTTGTGGCATAGATCCAGCGCATGTAGTCGTTCAAAAGCATCTAAATTACAAATGGAAGAAAAACAAATTCCCCTTTCTACTGTATCCAGCCATTGTGAGGCGATTTAACTGATCGGAGCTGACCGACTTGCGATTGTTGTGACTTCGGTTCAGCCATGGGTTGAGCTCGTCACATGGGAACCATTCGCTGTGCACTGCTTAACCTTGAGTGATTCCTGAGCTTTCATTCCTTCACCTCTAGCCTCTTCCCCATTGTTGGAGCGGGGGAAGTGGGAGTGGAGCTCACAGAATGCACAGAGCTCCTGGATGCGGACGGCCCACTAAAAACAATCACAACTTGCGTGGAAGCGTCCAAAATGCTCTCGCATCAGCATGCAAGCATCAGTCGTACTCATGCAGTCACAACGGTTCAGCGCACGGCTCTACATAGATGCTGAGGGAGCTCAGAAAGGTGTAGATGGGTGACTAATCTGCTTCAGCTTGATAAATCGAACAAACACAGAAAAGCTTGTTGTCTTCACTTATCGGGGAATTTTTAAAAAGGCGGAAGAGGAGGTGGTAAATCCCTCTCGAGTTCCATGAAACAAATCAGTTCCCAGGCTTGCTGGAGCAAAGGAATGAGTGAGGAAAGTGATACTTGAAGGCTTTTTAGCCTCCGGCATGGAAGATGACACGATGAGAGACATGCCTGTCTTCTGTCCCTACAGCAAACAGGCCTCCGAATGTTGATTTTCATTCATCTGTTCCACATCGGTCTTATTACTGTGAGGCATGTTCCTTCTGAGCGTAAGAATGTACAATTAATGCAACTTTGCACACATCAGAGTTATAGAAAAGGAAATTAAAAAAAACAAAGAACTCCAGCTTGAGAAAGAAACGCAGGTGAGATATCACAAGTGGTTTGGCTCTGTTCCTGGACGGGCCGGTAGCAAGACAGGTTCATCAAGGACTTTTGTGGTCTGACTTCCTTCCTTTATCTGTGGAGTGAGTACTTGCACATATCAGCACAAGCATGAGTTGGTGCTCAAAATAGCAGCAGTGCAACATCAGTAGCCAGATCAATGTCTTTGATGTGTGGCAGAGTAATAGGAAACCAACAGATCCAACATGCTTAATGCTGATGCTGTGTGATTGAGTCATAGGTTAATAAACAGGCGACCCAGAGGAGCAGAGGCTCACCATGACCCCCAATCCAGAGGTTCATCACTGCTGTGAGGCCCTTATAAAACTTTGCATGTTCCCCCAACTCCATTGGACCAAGTAGAGCAGGATTACCAGGTTTTAAGGGTTTTAGTCCAACTTTTATATGTGTAATAGGCGTTTAGCTTCTTTTCAGACACTTAATTTTGTTTGTTATTCCTGCATTCTAGCTATTTGTGATGTTATTTATTGCGACACATTTTCCTTTAATTTCCAATTTTGCCTTCTTTGCCTTGTTCCTAGATGAACTTCCTCACCCTCACATTGCACTGGAAGCCGCCTACTTCCTGTGCGACTGGAGTTGCAGTACTTTGTCCTGATTTTCCTTACTCGACATAAGGGAGTCTATTTTTTTTTTTTTTTTTTTTAAAAGGCCCAAAAATAAAGTTGAATGCAAATTTGTAGGCTGCTTGAAAAATCGAGAAAATGAACCAGCTTTTTCCCCCCCCAAAGTGGATTATAATACCCCAAAGACAATCAAGGACGCTCCATCCACCCTCTCCTGACCTCCACTCCTCTTTTTTTTTTTTTTTTTCCTGCCCCAAAGGCTTCCCCTCCCTGAGTCCCTCTGAGTGTGGAATCTCCCTAAATTCCTGAACGAGGACAACAGCTGCTCATCGGCTCACAGGCAAAGCAAACAGTAGAGCCGAAAAGGAGAGCACGGGGTGTGGCGATAATTGTTAAAGGGGTGATTATATCAGTGACAGGAGCCGCCCTGCTGGAAGAAGCAACGCCATGCTGCTTTGAAGAGTAATAACATTTATTCTCAGTGCAGCTTTTGACACATCAATTGCAAATTTAATGATGGAACTTGACTTAATGTAATGTTTTGATTGTTGATTCTGTGTTGCATGACTTTGTGTTTTTGTGTTTGTTATGATGTAAAGCACTTTGAAATGCCTTGCTGCTGAAATGTGCTATACAAATAAAATTTGATTGATATTCATTTTAACCTAATTAATTCTGGTTCACAGGAAATTCAAACAAATATTGTGCAATTATGCTATTAGTAAAAGCAGATGACTGACTGGTTTCTACAGGTCTAACAGGAGTTGAGATAAATGTGACAATTCTTTGAATTTAAGTTAAAAAAAACCCCAAAAAAACACTTTGTCACACAGGTTCATGTGAAATATACTACTCCATGCTTGGTTGCGTTTTTAGTCGTGAATCACCCAATGTGGCACATAAAGTAGAAGGCGTAGGTTTCTTTATACCCAACAGGGGGCGCTGTCGCATTCACTTTCAAATTAAGCATTCCCCCTCCCTTTTTTTTTAAGGACTCATTTGAACAAAAGCACTCCACATAAATAGCATTCATTTGTTCATTCTTTTAATTCAAGCATTCGTCATTGAAAACCTGGCAAACACACGAAGCATAAACTTGTAAAATAAACCCCCAAATCTTGATATCAGACTAATGATGAAGGCTTGCTGGATAACATTTCACACAGATTCCCCCCCCCCCAAAAAAATATTCACGTTCATGTATACGGATTAAAAAGTTTTATTTACTTACTCATAAATCTGAGACATTTCTTAATTTCAGACTTGGAACAATACAACACTGTTTAAAGACATTGAAATTATTCTACTCAGAGAAACACCTTTTTTAAAAAAAAATTACCTTAAAGCACTTTTGGTAATTGCAGGAGTGCTTGCAATGGACAAAAATCCCTGTCAAATGCAGTCTATTTTCTTAGACATTTACAGTGCTTTGCAAAACTATTCATACCCTCAACACTTCTTCATGTTTTCTCCCATTTTGTCCCATTTTATATCCAACACAGAGCAGCACAAACATGTGAGAAGGGGGTAAAATTATGTGATTTTTAAATATTTTCTCACAAATAAAAATCCGAAAGGCAGGTTGTCTTTAACCCTTTTCAATCTGACACCCCTAAATGAAATCCATTACAACCAGTTGCCTTGAGAAGTCAACTGATTTGTAAAAAGAGGTTACATGTGCGTCATTTTATTTATAAGTGCAGTCGTTGTGTGAGGGACTCGCACCATGAAGACCAAGGTACAACAACTCTTAAACATCCAGCCTGAGCTACAAGGGAATGGTTTAGATCAATAGATATTTGTGTTTTAGGATGGCCCAGTCAAAGCCCAGACCTACGTTCACTGAGCAGTAACTATTTTGTAAAAAAAAATCTTACTAGCAAAGTTGGTAGAAACAGAGCCACAAAAGACACAGTGGAAGGCGGGCCATTAAAGACCAAGGGATGTGGATACTATTGCAAGCCACTGCTTAGCCAATCAAAAAAATCCCTACAAACTTATTCAAACCAAGTGCAATACACGTCGTAAAAGGTAAAGTGCAATCTGCTCGTGATTGTTGAAGGTGTCGTTTACGTGTAGAGATCTGGTAACGACACAGATTACAGCTAAGGTAAACAACAATGTTTTCATTTTTCTTTAGATATGAATAATAAAGTCAAGCTTTGGTCATATTTGAGACTTGGTGATAATGGCAGTAGCTGCAAATGTAGGAGATCAGATGTTGCATAGTACTCTGAGACAAACAACATCTAAAGGAATTAATCTTATATACTGATTGGCATCAAATATCTAAAAGTAATTCATTCATGTATGTGTTTTACAACAGCTGATTAATTTATGGAAAAGTTCTTTATTCTAAAGTCTGCAGACTACAAATTTCACTTGCACAAACTTTGGATTTCCATTCATCTCCAGGCCCTGAGCTTGGATTGTACAAATTTGAACAAAGAGAAAATGTGCAAGCCCTTCGGTAAGACCAATTTTACACAGTAAGAGCAAGCGCATACGGAAGCTGAGAGCAAACCTTTTTCCACATATACTTTTTGCCAATGGTTTTCTCGAGATGAGTTATCTTCAAATGCATGCCGTTGTGGCATACATTTGTGGGATGGAATCATGTTTAACACACACACACACACAAATCATTTTGCGATCTCGCGAAAACTAGGTGTGTTTTTCTCGAGATTAAATTATCTTGAGAAAGCCATTGGGGAAATTAAGTCCCTATCTCGAGAAAATGGGGAAAAAGTTTAAACGAAAACGTCTGCTCTCGACTTCCGTGAATGCGTACGTTCAAGCTACAAGTTGTTCTGCAGCCAGGTCATGTAGCTCCTCAGTGCCCTCTTCCCCACATCAAAGTCCAACGGCCAGCTGATGAAGGACAGACATCCGTGGAAGCCGTCCTCATAGTAATCGCTGGTGACCGACACTCCGGCGTCCTTCAAGCGCCGGGCGTACATCAGCCCGTCGTCCCTCAGCACGTCAAACTCGCATGTTAAAATGTACGTGCGAGGACATTTGGCCAGCACCTCTGCTCCAGCCAGCAGAGGCGACGATCGCGTGTCCAGCAACCCCGGTATCTTCTTCAGAAGCCCATGAGAGTCTCTCTCCACGACGACAGGCTTGTAGCTTTTCTTGAACTTCTGAGAAAGCAGCGAGGTCCAGTCCAGTCGAGACCTCAGCTCTGGGGTGAGGGCCGAGTGTTGCAGGGCGCTGTGGTTGTTCGCTATGAGCTGGGGCTGCAGAGAGATGTCGGCGCCGAGGTACTGCAGCCAGAACTGGACCATGACTTGGCGAGGAAGGATGGCCATATTCCGGTTCTGCACGTAGGAGGGTGTGTTGAAATCCAGAGCCTGGAGCACTGGGTAAATCAAAGCCTGGACACTGAATTTCACAGACACACTGTCATCTGTAGCAACCTGGAGAAACATAGACACTCAGAAATGCAAATTTCATATGAGCTTGCAGCTGGGGTGTCACATGAATCCAAGATCCTGGGTTCTGCAAGTACCTCCTGAGCTACGGCGGCGGCCAGATTTCCTCCAGCGCTGTCTCCTGACACAGCAACACGCTCGGGGTCGATGGCGTACTTGTCCAGAACCTCTGGAGATAAGAAGTGTTTGGCAGCAGCAACACAGTCTAAAAACGGCTCTGGAAAGAGGACCTCTGGAAACAGACGATATCTACACACGTTCAGAGAAAGTTTTAAGAGTTAGCGTCACTGATCCTCACTGAATAACAGTGAGGTTTTGTCGCAACAAACCTGCTTCTAAAGAGTTTATAACCTTTTACCCATTCTCCTTTTAATGTTGGAAATCTACACAAGATGGTCCATAACTAAAAAGTAGAATATTTCTTCTGATATTTTAGTGAATTTCTTTAAAAAAAACAAAAAAAACAAACAAAAATAGAAACATACAAGATAGCCAAGTATGGTGTTAAGTGAGGAGATTTTTCTCCAGACATGATGCCTGGATTTCACGCCGCCGCCGCCGCTGTTTTTGGGGAAGTTGGTGTCAATTTTCAGCAAACAGGTTGTCATAATTATTAGTTATGACCTGCTGCAAATATGCTGCAGGAGTATTACGTTGCAATTTATTGTATGCTTAGTGATATTGCTAAGCTCTGGTATAATTGTTTTCTTTTAAAAAAAATCTTGTAACAAGGACTACCATGACAAGCTAAGATGTTTATTATAACATCTATGCTATTGTTGGGACCTTACAGATGGAGGTAAAGACAGAGGCAGACAAACGCTAAAGAGTATAGCTAAAAGGTTCATAGGGCAAGCTTTACCCTAGATTCTCAGTTGGATTTTGGTCTAGACTTTGACTGGGCCACTTGAACAGAAGAATATTGTTTGGTTCCAACCGCTGCATTGTTGCTCCTTGACAATTTTGAATAGCATGTGTCATTTTTCTTCCCCTTCACAAATACGTGCTTCTTCTTGCGTCGCCTACAAGGTACACAGTATAGAGTCAGAAGAAGAGATAAACTTACTCAACAGAGACCACCACAGTGTTGAGCTCATCAGAAATCATACGGCTCACTTTATCGTATGCACCCATCTCTGAGGAAAGAGAGGACAATATTTTGCAGACAAAGCATATTTTTTTAATGTATAAAAGCAAACTTAACTGATTTGTGGCGATTGCTGAAGGAGCCAAGGTGCTGTAAATATATATAAAAAAATTCTCACTGCCACTGCCAAAGGCCCAGCCACCTCCGTGGAGATACATCAGGCCTCTCCTCAGGTGACCCTCCCCTCCTGCTGGCGGCTCGTAAACCCTGACGGGGACGCCGGCGAAGGTGATGTCACTGATCTTCACGCCTGGGACGACCCCCGCAGGGGACCTGGAGCCCACAAGCGCCCCCATCGTTGAGTCGAAGCCCTCCATCGTGCGTCTGAATGATGTGATGTAATGGTCGATACCCAGGTGGTATTTCAAAGCAGCCTGAAGACAGTGAGACACACAAAAAAACCATCTCGGATGGATTAAATGAAAAGCACAGATGATGGAGGCCATTAACAGGAAAAGACATCCGACCCAGTGACCTTTGTTGTCCTGTACCGTCTGCCCTCTGTCCCACACAGACTGTCTCAATACTTGTCCTGCATGAATGCCAGAAGGCGCCTGTTTTGGCAGGGACTGAGTTAGGAAACAGTACATGAGGTACTAATTCAGTACATGAGGTCCTGATTCTTAAACATGAAAGATATGAACAGCGATCTTTGCTTTATTTTATTTAAAAAGAGATGCTTTTTCTTTCAATGTCAAAACGGCTTCACAAAACACGACTGTGGTTAATGTGGGAAAAAAAAAAACAACTAAGTACACTCTTGCTGTTTCCACTGCATTTAAGAAAGAAAAAATATATGTTCTGCTCATCAAAAGCATTTAAAAAAACACAACAATCCTGCAAACTTGCCTCATTTATTGACACCAGGTGATGTGCAAGTGCACTATTTCTTTCTGGAAAAGACCCGTGTTGCTTTTCTTTGAAAGCAACACATTAACCTCAACGAGTTAGGCAATCCCAATGTTCCCAATGTTCCTCTGCCTGGACAGTGTGAATTTCCCAATATGGAGCAAAGGTGAAGTTCAGGAGCGTTTCCTCATGGCACCGTCAGAGTGACTTTGGAGCTTTGCACTGTGACAAATATTGCTACAGTTCAAAATTGCACTATTTGTGCATAAACATTGCATTCCTTAGTACACTGGAGTGAATTTGTTCCAACTGGAGATGCACTCTGAAAATAGGCTGCACTAAATAAAACATACAAGTACAATTTAACTGTGCAACAGCATTTAGCAGCAAAAAAAAAAAAAAGTCAGACAGTGAAAAATATGGCTTCATGCCTACTCTCACTCAGGTCAAAGTGCAGCTGATACGGTTATCAATACCAGGGAAAAGTTCAGTGGCTGAGCATTAAAAAAGCACTTTGGGATTCTTAGGAATGTAAAGTGCATTATAAATAAAATGTATTATTATTATTATTATTATTATTATTATTATTATTATTAAAAAATAAAAAAAATCTAATGCCATTTATTTAAAGCATAACATAAAAAATGTAGAGACAAGATACATGTTAATGAATGGAAGCCTCACATGTCTGCTTGCAGCCTCAGAACGCAGGGAACGCATCTTCTCTTACCATGTTTATGCCGGTCCTGAACGCAGCATCCACAGCCATCAGCTTCCAGGGCTCCTGGATGGCATCAGGCAAAGGGGTGTAGATGTAGTAGGAGAGCGCTGCGGCCAGCAGCACCGTAACAACCACTGCCTTCAGCCCCATCTTGCTCTGTCCCTCAGCGTCGGTGTCCTCTGTGTCCCCCAGGCTGCTGGGACCCAGACGTGAGACTCACACACTTCATTTGCTTGCGGCAGGAGGAGGCACAGGCACTTCCGCTCGAAGCCTTTCACATTAAGGGGTTTATTTCAGGAGAAAAATACATTCAGGTAAGTTTTTGAAATGTATTCTTATACATATAAAATAAAGCAATATATGTAAAAAATTAAATATTTTTTACATATAAAAAATTACATATAAAACATGTAATTTTAAGTTAGTTATTATTAGTTAGTAATAACTAACTAATAACTAGTTAGTTATTACTAACTAATAATAACTAACTAAAAATAACATTTGTATTACATATAAAAATGTGATTTTTAAATTTAGTTATTAACTAATACTAACTAGTTATTAGTTAGCAATAACGAACTAATAACTAGTTATTGAACTCAATTAGTTCAATAACTACATCGTTGAGACTTTTACTTTGAAGAGACAGTGTAGAAACACGTTTGTTTCTGGGATGTTTGTAATGAAAGCCTTGTGAGATAAAACTGAAAAGAGACATAAATATTATTTGCAATTTCAGTAGTGATCGTAGTAGAAACTTTGACGCATTGTTTTTTTTTCTTTGGCAATTCAATTTCATACGTAGTTTTTTATTTTTATTTTTATTTTTTGGAAAGGGTTTAGCATGTTTATTAATAACAACATTTTTAGGAGTGTTTCCATGCAAATAGTTTAGTTAATTATTTCTATTTTTTATTTGCTAAATTTGCTCGTACATGTCTTTAAATTAAAACCCCTTCTTCTTTTCCTTAAGGATGTGAACCAAAGTTAAGTCAATAGCAGACTACAAACAAAAAGGCTCTCAGAGAGATTCGTGTCGATGCTGTGTTCTTCTATATACTTCATTCGTTTGTTTGTTGTCTGCTTGCCAATTGTTAAATAAGGTTTCTTGGAAAAAAGACGTGGGAAATGAAAAAGTGTAAAATAATTTTTGACCACAGAGAGGGGCTGTTGAGCTGTAGATAGGACAAAGTGAGGGACGAGCTGAACCTTTATTTCAGTGTTAAATATCATTTGAGTTTGTTTGGTTCCTCATCACACAGTAGTAGTGTTGGTTAATGTGAAAGTATTTCAAGCACAGCTCTGTCTGCACAACTTCGTTACTTGATTTTGATGAGTGAGGAAGATGCATCAGTGACTAGTATAAATTAAAATCTATTGGACAGATAAATCTTAACCTCTTCGTCATAAATTTGTGAAGATTAGAACGATTTTTAAAATCAAATGACTATTTTTAAATTCAACTTACCATTATTTTCTAGAGTGCTTTAAGAGAAAACCGGAAGTGCTTAGTTGGCAAAGTCATGCTGATATAACAATAAAACAAGTATAAAATTGATTGATGAAAAGGGATGAATTAAAATTGACTATTTAAGAGCTGTTTATGTTGCAATTAATAGTTAGGAATGTCTTGTAGAATTTGCCAGGAGCCAATGTAAAGAAAGCCATAACATGGAGAATTTGATCTAAAATGAAGATACCATAAGAACTCTATCTGCAAAGACATCGAGATAAAAAAATAAAAGTACTTCAAAACCTTGACGAACAACAAAACTGATTTTAGTATGTCAAAAGGATGTGCATGTATGAATGGGATCATTTGGAAAGGTTTAACATTAGGTGTAAAGCTGCTCAAAATGAGTCGCCTTGAATGAAAGATGTTCAAGTCTCTGTAACAGAATTTAGTTGTAAGAGGTTTAAAATGCCCCACAAAGATTCAGCAGGAAAAACAGAAATAAATTTAGAATCTCAGGTGTAAAAATGTACACAAACCAATAGGGCTTTCTGGTCCTGACTGAAACATCTTATTGAAAACCTAAAGTTTCTATTAAAGGATTGAAGACAGCATTCAATTGAGATTGCAATAGCACAACAATAAAACTTCAGGCTAGCTCTGTTACTTTTTAGTTTTTCATAAGCCAGTGTTGGATTACACAGCGTTGTAAGTTTTCTTTACTGTAAATCGGTCACAGTGACAATCTGACACAGGAAACATGAGCATCGAAGGAGAAAGAATGTCGCACTAAAAGGGCACCTGGCCCGAATTTAAACGAAGGATGCTGCAGATAGGAAGGATGAATGATCGCCTCATTAAAACGTGGTGTAACACTCACCAGCTCGTTTTCAAAAATTTGTTCTAAATCTGTTTCACAATCCCAGAAAGAAATGGATCTGCACAGGGGAGCAATACTGAAGATAACAGTGGGGACAGTGCAAGAGAGTTTCAGTGTCATTTGTCTGGCAGTCTGTCTCCATGTCCTATTTATTATCTCCCTGTTTTCTCCCACGGCTCAACGATGGCCGCGGTCAGACCCAGGGGGCCTCGTGTCAAAATAAGCACGGCACTACATGAGGATCTGGCCCTCTGGGTTGAGATGGTTTTCCAAAACAAAGCCGTTAGACTTCCAGACCGTGTTAGAGTAGTAGACTGTAGAGAAATCAGAGTGGAGCTGTCAGAAAGTCATAAATAAATGAAAAATAAAAAAAGTTAAAGTAAGTAAAAAATTCTCACCAGCTTCCCTGAAACAGAACAATTAAAACCACTTCGAAGCTGAAATGCAAAAATGGCTTTTGTGATTTAAAAAGAAATTCTGATTCTGATGTAACTCGGTCCCATTTCTTGTTCTGAATGACTCAGATTATGGAGAAGCAGATGTTCGGCGAAGGATATGACCTCGAAATCGATCATCCTGCAGAATTGGTTCATCTTTTTTCCGGTGACCTCTTCTGCAATTGTCACACTGGTGACACATAAAACTCCAACTATTTTTTTTGCTGCCATCTGGACGTTTAAAATTCCTCACCAGGTCGGTGCTGCACCACGTAAATATCACAAACGCCACACTTTACCGCTTTCAACGAGCCACTCTGAATCAGTGTCAGCAGCAAAGCTTGGAATGCAAACTTGATATAGATCATTTTCTAGAGTTTCTGCATTTGTGTGTGTGGAGGGGGGGAATGTGTGCATTAAAATATTCCCTTTCCTGCCACCCTCCTCCCTGCTGTGTGTTGGCTTGGCATCTCCTCACGGTCTGCGGTATGGAGGGCAGAGACAGGGCCCCTCTCTTGTGACGCTGACTGGAATTACACTTATAGTCACTGAACTTGACTGAACACATGAGGCAGAAACGCGGGTTTTGCATTTCAGGCGGTCCCCGTCTCACTGCAAGGCCCCTTTGCTCTGACTCTGCCTTCAGATGCCTCCAAGAGTTACAGCGCTGCTCTGCTCTGCTCCGCGTCTGCTATTCTGATTTTAAAGGCGTTCCAAGAGAAAACGGGACCCAACCAGAATGCAAATTAGGTTTTATAACAGACTTCTGTGAGGAAGAAATTACAAGCTAACTAAATATACTCCAGCGCGGTCACTCCTGGGTGGATAATTTACACACACGCACACAAAAATTATGTGGCTGATGTGAAATCAAGGATGTCCTCAAGTGCATTGAGAGAGAGAGATTTTCAGGCAGTTCCCAATAGGAGTCAGACGGTTGTTGTGTGTATACAGCTGCAGGGATGACAGATGGATGAATCAAAGATTTACTGTGCATCATCACAGTGTGTCATAGGGATAGTGAGAAAATATTTTCCCTCTCGAGCGCATCACTGTGATACAATGCACAGTGACGGGGGGCTGGATATCGAGAGTAGTCCAGGGAGCCATTAGAAGATGGGGGGCACATAAAAAAATTATCTGTCAGCTGCTCCTCAATGAAGTTTTTCCTTTTCTTATATGCATGTGCAGTCAATGGGATTTGCCCCTAAGAAAAGGGAGACAATCTTAAGTGCCTTTTAACCCACCACAGGATTTAGGTGGCAAAAACTGCCACTGATTACAAATAGTTATGTTCATTCCAAACAAAGTGCAGTAGATATTATTTACTGACTACTTCAGCTTCAGAGAAACAATAAAACAAATGAAGACTTACATTTGGAGAAAATGCTTCTGTTTTTATGTTCCAGTAGGAAAGTCAAGTAAAAGACGGGGAATTTTCATTCAAGTTTCTTTCCGATTTGATGATTGACATGTGGCGCATCAGCGTGAGAGACGAAAGGATCCACGTCTCCCAATTTTCTCCATTTTGTCCTGTTACAAGATTTTTGACCCTGTTTTTTATTAGAAAAAACACCATGCAGTAAACAAGCAATAAACATGGTTTTCTTTTTTCAGACGCCATAGTCAAAAGCATCTAACATATACACAGCAAATATGTTCTACTTACTGCTAATCAAAAGCAGCTCTAAACAGGCAGGAGGTTTTAGCCTTGATTTACAGGAACTCAGTGTTCCAGCTGTTTTGCTGTTTTCTGGAAGACTCTTCCAGATTAGAAGAGCACAGAAACTGAAAGCCTCTCTATGTTTGGTTCTGTTGCACTCTGATGGCCAATGAGTTGACTTTTGAAAAGAAACTAGTTACACAGAATTTTATTTTTGGTCAAAAGACTAAAAAGAAGCATGTCACACTTTAGATATTGTAAACATCTTTTCAAATGCTTAATTTCCTTAATTTTTACAAATACATACTATCTTGGATTGGCTTATCATACTGAATTCCAATAACGATTAATAAACTTGTGGTTTCAATGTGACAAAAAGTGGCAGGAATGCTTTAATATTCAGCACCATTCCAGATTATGATATTTCAGTCAGATAATAAATAAACACAGGATGACACCCTTTTTTTTTGTTGGAACGGAGGAAGCTAGTTGTCATATTTCTAGCCAACTTCAAACAGCTCTACCTATAAAATTAGACAGCAAGATAAGAGGTTTCATTTTTCTCTCTTATGTCAAGAAGCTGCTTTTTTTTTTTTTTTTTAGAAAAACAAAAGCAGCTTGGACACAAAAACATTACGTTCCAAGTTGTCTTTTTTGCTGCTACATTTCTCCAGCAGTCACCCACCTGTGGGTATTTAGAACGAATCTGCCGGAGTCTATTTTCAATCTTCGAAGGCAGTGTGTTTTGTGAGGTGTCATAGAGGTAGGTGATTGTATTTTTGCAGCACTTTTCTGAATAGAGCTCAGCAGGCGTAAACCCAACTAAACAAAATGCAAAAGTCAACAAAGTCCTTAAAATGAAAAAGTTCTTATCATGAGGGAGCGGCATTTTTTGTATTTCTCAGACCCTAACATATAACTGCTTACATAAATGATGTTTTTGCACACACTCCATACAAAAGATGTGATGCATGTAGCAGGGACTAACCAAAGCAACACAGGGCGATAATAGAGCATCGAAACATTCAGGAACATCACAAACAAGTGGTGCTTACTCTGTTCAAACAACACCACAGGCACCATTTTGGAAGAGACACCCTGTTGTTATTTTATTTCAAAAGCAAAACAAGGTTTTATATCTGAAAGAACAGCAGAAATTGTCTGTTTTTGTGTAAAGTGTGTACAGAGTAACTGTAAATTATATAACTCATCTTCAGAATGTGTGATTTATTGTATCTTCTTTCTCACTACAATTTGTGACCTAATTACATAAATTGTTGGTTTGCCGTTAGCTCATGTAACATTGTGTCCAGAGTAAAAGAAAAGCAACATTAGATTTTCTGATTCTCCTTTACTGGACTAAATGCATGCACAGAACTGCCAGGGGCAAACGTGAACTCCGACTAATACTCTAGCATTAGGAATCAATTAAAACCTTGTTTTTCATGTGAATGAGAGACTCAGCACCGGTCTGGTGCCTGCCAGGTGAAAGCTTTGAATATGTCATCAGATTCCTCTCCATTTACTGGTAAACTCCTCCTTTCCTTTTACAACTAAATCTTTCCATGACAGCTGAGAACCAGCTTACAGAGTAGGAAAATAAAAAAAGCCAAAAAAAACATGAAAGTCACACCTGATGTCGGTAACAACCCAAGCAATCCATGCATACGACGAAATCAATAGAAAAGTGAGCTAGGCATCATAAAGTGGATGGGTACTGAAGACAGGGATAAGCTGCAAAAAAATCATAGACAAACAAGAAAAATTTGTCAGTACTTAAAAATAATCATCAGTTCCAATTAAGACTGGCTGCTTTACTTGTTTGCTGACCTCTAAAAATATGTATTCTTTTCAAACTATTGCATGTTGCGATGCAATAGTTTGTTTCAAGACATAACTTTTTGTTGTAAAAGATGTCGACGGCATCTCCCCCAGATGGGTTTCTAGTCTTCTGCGTAAAGACATAACAACATGAACAGCAGATGTTGCCTTAAAGTAAAATTTCCCACCAAATAATCTATATTGATTTCTTTGTATGCTTGGCTGTTAGACACATATTTACTAAGAGAAAAGCACACATTTGCAATCTATTTTCTCCCTGCTGCATCTTCTTTGCAGGCTTTTTCTGTTTCTCAGTGGTCTGCTGGGGATCCTGCATCAGTTTAACCACCCAGAAGATTAGAAAAGGCATCACGCCGGCAGATGGCCTGGGCGGAGAGGGTTCAAAGGTTGCGTGTCACATCGATGTTGACAACTGCATGCCTCTGTCCTGACCTTTACCCCCCAGGCATGCACCTCCTTTGCAGGCTTCCCAAAAGAAAAAAAAAAAAAAAAAAAAAAAAAATTGCCAACAAGCTATGTTTTCCACCAACCTGGTGGTGGACACACAGGAGAATGAACGCAGATGAACAAGCACGCTCCGGTGACCTCCTGCTTCCAAGCCAACGCCCTCGGCCCACTCCCACGAGCCCTTTTCTCTAGTTCCAAATGCAATCCTGATGTTGTGGTAACCAACTCCCCCACCCCCACAGTCCCACTTCCAGCCCCCTCGACCAGAACCGGGGCTGTTAAACGTGCTCTCTGCACCCCTCCCTATGCTGCTGCTGCGCGGCGACACTGACAAGAGACAGCTGTTGCGGCGGTGAGAGGGTGAGAGTATTGCAGTCGGCGACAATCAGAGAAGACACACACACACGCACCACACACACACACAGATAATCAGACATGTGGTGTTTGTGTGTGCGGAAAGAAAGGGAGGAGAAAGGGGGGTGTCACTTCTCCTGAATCCACATCTACTTTCAAATTACACAAACGCAACTTTTTTTAACCCATGGTTCAAGTGTGTGGGGTTTTGTTTTTTGCGAATTAGGATCAGAGCATTCGGACATGAAGCACGCATGCTGAAGGACATGCCTGGAAGACAGGAAGAGGGGTGTCTTCTTCTGGAGAAGGGAAGCATTTAAACAGCTGGTATCATGCAGGCTGTAATAAAGCTCCCCCACCACCACCACCACCACCCTTTTTTTTTTTACTGACATTTCCCTGAGGAGGAAGAAAGAAAGGAGAAAAGGAAGCCCAAATTCACAAAGGCACAGAGAAGCTCAGATCATCAAACCTGCTGATAGCTGCAGCGCAAACAGACGGACTCAGGAAAGCAGGGCCTTCCCTGTGAAAAGAGCTCATGCAGTCAAGGGTTTCATTAACTTCGGTTTAGCAATAAGCTCAGCCCTGCCTGCCGGGTTTGCAGTGCTTTGCAAAAAAAAAAAAAAATGTTCACAGCTCTTGAAGTTTTTCACACTTTGTTGAGCTGCAGCCACAGACGACAGGGTATTTTACGGAGATTTCATCTGAGACAACAATACAAAGTAGTGAACAGATGCGAGTGGAAGGAAGGAACTGAATTGTCACCAGTCTCACTGGATGGACAACAAGTTACATTACCATTACATTTGAACTCCGCCCACAAATTCTCAACAGCTTTTGGACTTTGACTGGGCCATTCTCACAATAAACTTCACGTATCTTCCCATCACGTCTGACCAGTTTCCTTCTCCCTGCTGAAAAAACAAAAAACAAAACAAAAAAACATCACCGCGTCATGCTGCTGCCACCAACGTGCTTCTCCATGTGTGTTTAGGGTGTATTTTAATCTCAGATGCGTCTGAGATTAAAATACACACAGATTCTGTGTGTATGTGCAAAAAGGAGACAGCTGTCTCCTTTTTGCAGGAGACAGCTGTCAACGTAAACACCAAATAAAAATGCAATTTATTTGAAAAAAACAAACATGCTGAAACCCAAGTATCCTTTTAGTGTGTGACATGACAAAGTGAAATGGATACAAATATTCTTGCCAGGCACCAAATATTTATCCCTGGGTGTGGGCACGCAAGTGTTTGACCCTCTTGTCCTCTTGCCTATATGTGTGATGTTACATTTTTGGCGCCTGTTGCTTTCAGCAGAAGCTCCGGTCCAGGTGCCTGGTCTTCAGAGCGGGTTCTCACATGCTTGCTCTCGCAGTTCATCCACACTGGTGTCCGGGGTGCTGAGTGACACACCCTGTTCCTTTTCGTCAGGGAAGTATCAGCACTTTCACAGCCTTTTCTTTTATCCCACCCACTCCGCTTCTCCACCGTTCCGCTCCTTTCTGTTCCTGGTGAGCTTGACTTGTAGGTTTCACTTGAGATGTAATCTGTTTTGTTGGCTGATGCAGGTACTCTGTTCCTCACTTTAGATTTCTCCATGAATTTCTATGAATCGCTGCCTGCTTACATGTGCTTTTAGGCCTCGATTTTTGTGGAACGTGACAAAGATGAAACACTCCTGTGAGCTAGAGGCGACAAAAATCTGGAATTCAAACGTAATTTACATTTTGTCCGGAGTGTTTCTGTAGACACCTGCACCTTAAAGGACGATTTCCATATTGCGACCTTTCATCATGACAATGCCACTTACTGTTTTAACTGGACGTTTCATTCTAAGAATTCATGCTAAGATCTAGATAGGCTGACTACCTGTGTAGGAAATACACATAAAAATCTTACTGAACAATCCTAAAAAAAAACCCGTGGTTGCTGCAACATAAAAGGACAGTTAGACTGATTATTTCTTCCTTCAGTTTTGAGTTGTGTGATGATATTTATCACTTTTCATTCTCCTGCTGCACAAATATAGTTCTGCACAAAGCCTTGCTTTATAAGCAAAAGAATTGCAGCAGTCAAGACGGATGGTTTCAAGACCAGGAATGAATAACAAAAACTTAAAATGGGGCACTATTAGTGTGCTTTTTGTTTTTTTTTTGCCAGAAAACACAAAACAGTTGATCAAGATTTGAGGTAAAATTCATGCAAGTCGCTTAGAAACATGAGGTATCATTTCAGCTCGACACAGCACCTAAGAAGATAGGCTAAATTACCACAACAATGGCTGATCGTGCAGCTGCTCTCGCACAACCAGCCTCAGATTGATGAGCTCGATTGGTGTCAGGTGCGCCAACTGCAATCAGAGCAGCTTCGCCCTCACACACTGGATCAGCTGCACTGAGTGAACGAGGGAAAAAAAATAATAAAGAAAACTACACAGAACACCAAACAAACAACCCAGATTCGTGACAGTTTAAACACGTTTTCTGTTTACAGAATCTCTGCAATCATCAGTCAAAATTATTTTCACTGCAGCAAGAAAGTCCTGGCTGGATCTCTTTCTGCAGCTTTACACGCTCTTCCTTTTTGCCTGTGTTGTGCTCAGTCTTCCTCCCACACTCTAAAACATGCATGTTGGGTTAAGTGCTCTCTCTCTAAATTTCCCTCAGGAGTGAGTGTGTGCGTGCAAGGTTGCCTGTCCTTTGTTCTTCTGTGTTGCTCTGTGACGGTATGGTGAAAACAAAATGAATAGCAGAATGATAGCAACTTAGGGGGAGTTCAATTTACTCCGTTCCTAATCTGACTTTTACTCATATTAAAAGTTATTTGATGTTTCTTGTTGTAAATTGTGAATATATTCTTCTGTTGATGTGGATTCATCCTTGGACTCGAAGTGATGCAGAAAAAGTACTTCCTAGTAGACACTTGAAGGAATAAAACTGACAGATATTTGGAGCTATTCATAACAGTCATTAGACCTTTTTTTTGTTTTTTATTATTTTGCTCTTGTTCAAATAGTTCAATAGTTTCTCCAATTATGGGTGGTTGATTTCACTATGTGGCATGATCCGTCTAGGGGAGGATTTTTTTTTCTTCTCCTGACTGATACCATCACTCTCAAATTGTTTTGCTCTTTTGTAAGCTATCAGCAAACCATGACACCATGCTGATGAGCGAATATCAAGAAAATCGTACAAGTTGAACTTTATTTTAGCTTAATCAGATACATAAGAATTAATGGCAGGTGTAAAATGATAAAACGTCAAAGCTTTAGTACGAGAGTGTGCATATTTATGGAACCACTTTATTGCAGTCATGTACGTTTTTAGATGTTTTTTCCAGTTTTCTTCCTTTCATAAACTGGTTTGTTTTGCACGTGATTCACACACGATAAAAGCAGCAAACAATGAAGCGAACACCTTGTGGTTTAACAGAGGGTATGTTCACCTTAAGGTCCCAAGAAAGGCTGCTCTGCGATGTTTTTCGTTCTTTCACCGCTTGGCTGACATCTTCTTGGTTGTCTTCCTGTAAAGTTCGGCAGACTCTACCTCCGATTAACTCTGAGTTTTTATTTTTAACCTGTGGGAAGCACAGAAACCGTCACAAGAATAGGCCCCCTCCACACACACACACACGCACACACCCCAACTCTCGACACGACCGTTTGTGCCATGTGATGTGGACCTTGTGACGGTTGATGTTGTTACTGGAGACACATTCCTGCAGGGTTTAAAGGGGGATCTTAGGTGTGAGTCTGTGCATAAAAACAACAACGACAAAAAAAAAACCCACCTCAGAGGGTCATACTCTCATTCATCTGTAACTTCACACCGTCTGCAACACAACCACAGACCCCCGTTTTCAGACCCGTTCCTCCTCCTCCTCCTCCTCCTCCCAGGTCATCGGCTAAAACTGGGTATGTTACGGTCGAGTGGAGCCTGCAGCCTCACTGTCTCTTCAAACAGAGTTTGGAGACGTGGACGGGCAATGCAGAATAGAGACACAGAGAAGGGTCAGATCGTGGGTATTTCTGTCACTTCCTGTCAGCAAAACAGAGGATCCCTAAAAAAATGTAAATAAAAGCATGTCATAGAAGAGGATTCTTGGCTGGAGGCCTTGGTTGACGTGCCACTCTTAGCCCAATTTTTGACAACAACAAATGCTTTTCTTGTCTACATGAACAGTGAAAACCAGCCTGCCATCAGAATCTGTAGTCAGTGGAGAAGCTGACCACCTGGTCTCCATAGAAACACCAGTTTTAAGCACACAAGTATTGCAGTCCTCCCAATTAATTGTGCAGTGTAGCTACATTTGATTCCTTGAGTGAACAGCATATTTCAATTTACTGGCCTATTACAAAAACCTCAGCCATGAATCTCACTCAAAAATAAATCTGTTAGATTGTTTTTCAGTAATGACTACATCCTCATAGGCTACAGCTTCACCCAAATTATTCATAGCATAGGAACTACTCATTACAGTCCATGCCCTGTAATAAGAAGATGTCTGCTGCTGATTTGGTGGAAAGCTGTCTACATTCTGTTTCAGATGCGCTTTAGCAGTCTGACACTTTTGATCTAATTACAAAAGTACGATTAGATTAAAGGTGTGACAATAATGAGCCAGAGTGTTATTTCTGCCAAAACTTTGCCCTGCTGAGGACATTGTTTCTGCAGATATAATTAGCACCATTTGGACAAAAATACATTGTTTTACATTCAACAGTTCAGCTAAAAGATTACATTTTAATAGCTTTGAGTACTTTAACATCAAAACATGGGTGAAAAGAACATTTGCATAAGTGTGCTTGTGTTTTCATGTTGCATTTAAAACATTTCTGTTTAGGGCTGGAAGGATGATCTTACAAACTGATATTTGGATAAACACCCCATAACATGATGCAGAGGAGCAACATGCTTTCTGTATCCATCAGAAGACTTCTGGTATCATTCCGTCTGAAAGTTTGACAACTGTTCTTATCGTAAATAGCTGGCCTGAATTGAAATTGTTTTTCTTCCCTTGAATCCTAACAAAATATAATCTGGAAATTTTGGAAGGGGTTAGTTTAATTTTTTAACCATTTGAGTTAAACAATCCAATCGGTTTGTGTTGCACGATGCCAGATATGAGAAGGAAGTGTGTTTTTCGACAATGTTTGTACAGTTCAGCCCATAATTAAGATTTGGGACATGCAGTTTCGTAAGGGACTTTTAATCAACATTAACAAGACTGTATGTGAAGTATGCTGCATATCTATAATTGAAAACACAACAAACTGTAATTCTATCTATCTATCTATCTATCTATCTATCTATCTATCTATCTATCTATCTATCTATCTATCTATCTATCTATCTAT
>CAEFZY010063435.1:0-12278 GCA_903066815.1 Brachyrhaphis roseni | reverse complement strand
TGCGACTTATACTCCGGAGCGACTTATAGTCCGGAAAATACGGTACTTCAGAGAGTACTCTGTGAGGTACTCTGTAAGTGTGTTCTTCAAAGAGTACACACTATGTACTCTATGAAGTACATAGTGTGTGTTTCATAGAGTACACACTATGAAGTAATGTGTACTTCATAGTGCACAGAGGATTACAAACCTTCAAAAATGAGAATTGGGGCAGTACGCCTCTGCGTTTTAATTTTGACATCAAAATGTTACTAAAAAGTACAGCTATGGGGCGTGCTGTGGTGGCGCAGGGGGTTAGCGTGCCCCACGCTTGGAGGCCTTAGTCCTCGACGAGGACGTCGTGGGGTCGACTCCCGGTCCCGGCGACCCTCGCTGCATGTCCCTCCCCCCCCCCTCCTCGCCCTCCCTCCCGTCAGTCTACTGTCAAAAAATGCGAGCCACTAGCGCCGCAAAAACTCTTCGTAAAAAAAAAAAAAGTACAGCTATAACAAGGAATTGATTTTAAATGTACAGTATAGGTATTTTTGATTTCCAAAGTTATTGAAGGAGATACTTGGCTGTTCAAAAGTTTGTTATGACTTGGTGAATAACAGAGTAAAATTTGATAGTATTTTCACATGTATTCCAGAGCTGAGAATGTCACTGGTGTATATCTACTCTCTGTTCAGGAATTAGGGAAAGCTGCAACATTTATGGACTGTCTGAAAAATGGAGTGATCACATAAATCCAGGATGTGTTGCCACAAGGTTAATTCCGTTGTTTTTACTCATGTGTTTGAAGAGGAAAATAAAAACTTCCACGGCGCTCCAATGTAAAGATGCAAAACAAAAGATTTATTCCACAGTTTTTGCGTTATCCTTTACAAGAACAGTTGAATCCTAGATAACCTCCACAAAACAAACTACGGTTGAAAAACCGTGTGGCTCTATCGATTTTACTAGCAGCCTTTCTTTTTTCTCTCCTATCTATCCTTCAGTCACGCTCCAGCACGACACACCTCATTTGCATAAATTGCAAAATGGCCAATTAAGATATGAAACATACAAACTTAAAATAAAACACTCGTTCACGATAAAACATTATGAAATTAGCTACATGCAATATAATAATGTTATCTAACCCTCAACAAATGCACTTATTAAATTACTAATTAAACAAATAAATTTTAACAGTAACTGAATATTTTATACATTAACTTGGCCTCCACACAGGATCTGCAGCAAACCAGCTTTCAAAATCCTGTTGAAGGCTGTTAACTGTGGTTACATCTACTTTTGCTGATATCACTTAACACCTCTAGAACCCGACGGACCCACCGGTGGGTCCAGCTGCCACGCCAATAGCTGTGAGGCTATAAGTGATATACTTTTGTGTGTGTTTGTCAGGCAGAAATGTATTTATACCCCCTGAGGGTGTAAGAGGTTAACTAAGCAGTTTGACAGTGTAAGGTATGGTTTGTATTAAACCTGTGATAGGTTATTCTTTCAGAGTACACCATGTCTGTTGGGTTTCAGCTAGCCAGATTTTCTTTACCACAAACAAATCTGTTTTGCACAAGATAAACTTGTACAAAAATCAAGATGTGCATAGTATGAACTTTCACCCAAAACTGCTTCAACTACTGATTTAACATGAAATATTTATTTTAAAGTAATACTAATAAACTGTAGACATTTGGTTCTATTGTTTCAGACAAGTGAGTTGGTAATGAGTTTGGATGATGAGGAAAAGTTAATTTTACAAGATGACCAAACCCTCAAAGCTGCTGGAGTTGGTAAGAACTTTTAATTACTATCCCTTTTGAATTCTCATTAGTATTTTTTACCCTCAACACCAAGTGAAATGAAATGTTGTAATTTTGTTAATTAATTTGGTAACTTTTTATTTGATGGGTTGTGAATAAGGCTGACATGACACTGTCATAAATATGACATAACACCTGTCATGAACATTATAAGTCTTCATGAATATTTATGACTGTTGTCGTAAAGTGTCATTCGGTAAATAATGGCACTTTTAATACAAAGTTGACATTATTCAAAATGTCTTTATTATGACACTTGACATTAACCAAGAAATTGTGGTCTGTCATAATTTTGTTATAAAAGTATTAGCGATTAAACTTTAAAAATGATGTAGCTTTATCTGGTAATATTATATTGCTCTGCCATTTTATTTAGACTTAAATTTCTAATTGATCTAAAGTTTTACAGCAAGATGTCTACAAAGCACTTATGAACTTTGCATTTGAAATATTATTTAAGGCTGTTTTAAGTATTGCAATACACCATTTCCACCAGTGAGTGGCAGCAGTGCACGAACAGGTGTGCAGTGTATTGGTGAAGAAGAAAACAGAAAGGGGTGGGGACCTTCAACTGTCAGTCTCATACCTTATGTGAAAATGGGACCATTGCACTCCAGAAGTGAAGGGGGCGCTATTTCCTATATTATCCGCGGCCTCCCGTTTTTATTTTCTTTTGAAATCTGTGATACATCTTCACCTTTAGGAAGGATTTTCACTCCCAGCATATATTTGAACTTTTCTCTTTTATTTACTTCAGCACAGCTCACAGTCTTTAACAAATTCTGTAGCTTTCTGTGTTCTTCTAAATCTGCTCCTTAGTCACATCTTTTCAGGCCTGCTACTGCCTCTAGTGGCTTTGTGGTATTCTCGTTTAGTGACGTAATTATATTAGTTGTGTCACAACCCCTACGCCACTAAGGTATGAGAATGATAGTGGTCCGTCCCCGCCCCTTTCTGTTTGCTGCAACGAAGCCCTTCTCTTTTGTGGGGCCAACCTAACAAAAGTTATAATGGCCAGACCTCCTTTCTAAAAAGAAGCCAAAGTATGTCACCTAATACATCTGAGGTATGTGTCTTATTAACTTTACATTTTCTTTGAGAAAATAATATTGACTATATTCTCTTTCTTTATAATGTTAGCTCTGAGCAATTCAAGCCAATGATACCTTGCTGTAAGTCAGTGTTTCTCAATTCCGGACCTCACTCCCCCCTGACCTGCATGTTTTAGGTGTTTCCCTTTTGCCACACACCTGGACTGAGTCTGTGGGTGATTAACAGGCTTCTGCAGCAAGCCTGAGGACTTGATTTGAGAACCACTGCTGTAAGTCAATGTTAGCTAAACGTCTAAACTCCATTACTGTAACATTAGCCCTTAATATTAAACTTGTCGCACCATCTTGGCTGGTGGATAAAGGCGGCTAATAAAGACATTCTACAGGTGTGGAGGATGATAATGAGGAACAGCCACCAGAGAAAGAAGTCCCTGTTTGACCAAAGAGAAAGAAGCAGATGAAATATCCCCCAAGAAATTTAGGTAAGTCATTTTTGTTTACTATATTCTCCAGATGAAGAGGGATGTGAGGGGACAGGTAAGTGGGGAAGGGGGAGCAGGAATCAACATCCACACGCTAAGTTAACAAGTTACATTTTGGATAACTAATTGTTGTCAAATGTAAAACTGGTGTTTAATCTATTTATTATTTATTAATAAACTTCTTAAACCATAAGCCAGAGTATCTGGTTGGAAATAATTTTGAATGCTCATTAAGTGAAAAGATACACTCATGTGCCAAAAACTATACATTAAATGATGCATTCTGAATAACAACAGGCTGTATGAATTTCTGCCAAACAAATATTTGATCAAAATAATTTTGTTCAGCTCTAGTCATTATGCTACTTGTATTAAGAAATAATTGTATTGCACTTTATAACAACCAGTCAAGTTAACTACTGTAGACATTTGTCTGCCAGTCTACCATCCTGACACTGTGCAGCAAGGGACATTTTATGAATGGTATTTAAATAAATGCTGAATTAAGATCACAACATTTTTTGTTTATTTGTTTTTCTTCCTTTTTTGAAGTGACCACAGTGGATTGAGTCATCACCCACTTATGAGAATGTCCAGAAGAGATTCACCAAGTTTGAATGTATGAAAAGGCATTCACCATGATTAACATTGACCACAACCATTGCAAGAACAGCTATATTTTCTGACCATTTCCAGACACCTTTAAAGAGCTATTAAGACAAGAAGATCTCCTTGTTTTCAGAGCGTTACAGGAAGGTTATAACGAAGAAGATGGCTGACACAATCAGAGCAAAAAATGTTAGGACTGTTGAAAAAACCTATTTTCTTAACTTAAACAATAAGTAATTCTGTTTTAGTTTTTCAGTCAGTATTTCAGAGTTACAATATACTGATCAGAAGTTATGCTTTGTTTTATTCTAATGTACAAAGGGCTTGTTCTATAACTATGATGGTAGTTATAAGTAGTCCAGTGTTTTCCACTTCACTTGAGATAAGAATTAACATTAATGACTCTGTTAATATAGCACTTGACACTGTAATGACAAGAACTCTTGCTACTTGTTTCACTTTACTTGAGGTAAGAGTTAATATTAATGACACTGTAATAACACTCAATGACATCTTCATGACTGTTGCTGCTTGTTTCACTTGATGTAAGAGGAATTATTAATGACTGTTATTAAATCATTTGACAGTGTAATAAAGCTTAATGAAGTCTTCATTGTTGGTCCTACTTGTTCCGCTTTATTTCAAGTAGGGTGAAATATTAATTACTGTTTTGTTAAAGCTTTTGACAGTGTACTAACACGTAATGACATTATTATGACTACTATTATGACATATTTATGACATGATGATTCTTGGTTAATGTCAAGTGTCATAGTAAAGGCATTTTGAATAATGTAAACTGTATTAAAAGTGTCATGATTTACTGAATGACACTTTATGACAACAGTCATAAATATTCATGAAGACTTACTCATGTTCATGACAGGTGTTATGTCATGTTTATGACAGTGTCATGTCAGTCTTATTCACACCCCGTCAAATAGTGTTACCATTAATTTTAATTTATTTGAAAATTGTGGAGAACAAATGCACTGTAAAGAACTTTATAATGCGTAAATGTGAGAAAAGAAATCTTAGATTAGAAGTTTGTCACATTTTTACAGCCAAATTTGAAGCTATCTGTAGCATATATAATTTGCTACAAATAGCAAATTATATATATAGCAAATTATATATTGCTATAAAAAAATTATATATATAATTTATATATATATTTTCTCTAAAAATTTAGAGAATTCTTTCTCTAAATTTTTTTTTTTAGAGACAAAATTGAGCTTTTTTCTCTAGAGCTCAATTTAGGCTGTCAGTTATTTATAGCTGCCGGTCATAAAATTAGGTTATCATGAAAACATTGATTTACACCAGTAATTCCATTCAAAACGTGAAGCTTGTATATTGTATTCATTCATTACATTTAGACTGATATATTTGAAATGTTAATTTCTTTTAGTGTTGATTTATTATTGACAACTAAAAAAACCCTCCAAATTCAGTGACTCAGAAATTAGAATATTGTGAAAAGGTTCAATATTGAAGACCCCTGGTGCCATGGGCTAATCAGCTAATTAACTCAAAACACCTGCAAAAGCCTTTAAATGGTCTCTCAGACAAGCTCTGTAGGCTACATAATCACGGGGATGACTGCTGACTTGACATTTGTCCAAAAGATGTCCATTGACACTGTGTTGCCACAAGGTTAATTTCTCTGGTTTACTCGTGTGTTTGTAGATAATAAAACCTTCCACTGCGCTCCAATGTAAAGATGCAAAAAAAACAACTTTTAATCCACAGTTTCTGCGTTTACAAGAGCGGTTGAATCCTGATAATCTCTACAAATAAACTACAGTTGAAAAACCGTGTGGCTCCGCCGATCTTACTAGCCTTTTTTCTTCTTTCTCTCTTCTCTATCCTTTGTTCATGTTCCAGCACCACCCACCTCATTTGCATAAAATGCAAAATGGCCAATTAAACTATAAAACGTACAAACTTTAAACACTCGTTCACAATAAACATTATAAAATTAGATACAACCCTCAACAAATGCACTTATTAAATTACTAATTAAACAAATAAGTTTTATTCAGGGGTCTTATACAGACCCCTGAATAAGCAGACGGGTCAGTCAGCTTATTCAGGTGGACCAACGATAGTCTCTCCAGAGCCTTCATGATGTGGGTTGACAGGGCAACAGGTCTATAGTCAATGATTACTAAAGGGAGAGTTTTCTTTGGTACTAGAACTACACAGGATGTCTTCCATAACAGTGAAACCTTCTCTTGGGTCAGGTTGAAGAGATGTTGCAGAATTCCACAGAGTTGGACCTGCAGCCGTGTTCTGGCTCAGTCTCTCCAGCTGCCTCTTCACCTTACTTCTAGATACAGAAAAGTGAGAGGGTGGGCAAAGAGAGCAGCATCATCTCCTGATTTGGTTGAAGACAAATCTGTAGAAGAAGAAGAGTCTATGTCTCTAATCTTGACTTTGAGCATCCCAAAAATGCTTTGTTGGATTGAGATCTGGTGACTGTGGAGGCCATTCGAATACAGTGAACTCATTGTTGTGTTCTAGAAATCAGTTTGAGATGATTCAGGAGTGGCACCCGGTGTGGTCTTCTGCTGCTGTAGCCCATCCGTCTCAAGGTTCAATGTGTCGTGCAATCAGAAATGCTCTTCTGCATATGTCGATTGTAACAAGTGGTTATTTGAGTTACAGTTCCCATTCTATCAGCTCCACCCAGTCTAACCATTCTCCTCTTTCCTCTGGCAGCAACAAAACATTTGCGCCCACAGAACTGCTGCTTACTGGATACTTTCTCTTTTTCGAACCATTCTCTGTAATCCTTAGAGATGGTTGTGCGTGACAATCCCAGTAGATCAGCAATTTCTGAAATACTCAGACCACCCCGTCTGGCACCAACAACCATGCCACGTTCAAAGTCACTTAAATCACCTTTTTTCCTCATTCTGCTGCTCAATTTGAACTGCAGCAGATCATCTTGGCCATGTCTACGTGCCTAAATGCATTGAGTTCCTGCCATGTGATTGACTGGTTCAACATCTGCGATGATGAGCAGTTGGACAGGTGTACCTAATAAAGTGAGTGTATATTACAGAACTCCATTTTTTTTTTAGATGAGCACAATAAACACCATCTATAGAAGGAACTACGGTGGTCATAGTAGAGCCCTGCCACACTGGACATCATCCTCACCAGAACAGTGAGGTTCTTCCCTAATAACAAACCCTGGATCACCAGTGAACTAAAGGAACTGTTAAACAAGAAGAAAAGAACCTTTAGGGAATGAGACAGGGAGTTATTGAGCAGTATACATAAACAGCTAAAAGTCAAGATTAGCGACACCAAGGAGAAGTACAGGAATAAACTACAGAGCAACAGAATCAGAGATCTGTGGTCAGGGATGAAGAAAAATGAGGATCAGATAGATGGAACTCTGGACAGAGCAAATGAGCTGAACACATTTTTCAACAGGTTTAGTTCAGGAACAAGGTCATCATCCTCTCCTGTCCCCAGCCGTACAGACATCCCATCGTCCTCTGACCCTCAGCTATGTTGTCAAAACTCAGATTTCCTATATTCCACCTCTGTCATGGACTCTTCTGCTTCCACAAGTTTGTCTTCAACCAAATCAGGAGATGCTGCTACAGGTTAGCTGTATTAAGACCAAATACATATGCTTGAATGAGAGGGACCCAAGTGGAGACGTTATGTTACAGGGAACAGAAATAAAGAAGGTGAAAGATTATAAGTACATAGAGTCAACGGTCCAGATCAAGGGCGGGTGTGAAAAGGAAGCGAAGAAACGTGTCCAAGCTGTTTGGAATGGGTGGAGAAAAGTGTCAGGTGTGATATGTGTAGGAGATAAAGTCCGGGAAGCCAGATTGAGATGGTTTGGACATGTACACAGGAGAGGCAGTGAATACATTGGTGGATGGAACTGCCAGGCAAGAGACCTAGAGGAAGACCAAAGAGGAGAAGTATGGATGAGTGAAAGAGGACATGAAGGTACAGACCGTTTCCAAAAAATTAGAATGTCATGTAAAAGTTGTTTAATTCCTATAATTCCGTTCAAAACGTTACACTTTCACAAGTTATAGATTCAGGGTCCACAGTTTAAGCGATTTCAAGTATTTGTTTATTGTTACATAATTTGGGGTTCCAGCTCATCAAACCCACAAAAACAGGAATTCAAAAAATTAGAATACTCTGAAGAAATTAAAATATGTTTTTAAATGTATTGTTTAAAAACAATCTGTCAGTCTTCAATACTTGGTTCCACTGTATTGAACCACTGAACCGAAACTAGCAACTTCTGCAAGATTGATTCCATTTGTGGAATCAATCTAGTGAGTGATGGAGTCCTCAGCTGGGCTGTCTCACAGCAAGACTCTCATCATCAACTTGTGTCTCTATCCCACAACGTACAGGCTGAGTGTTCGCTAGCTTGGCCCAATTCATCACAAATTTGTTGATAAGCCAAGTATCCATAAGCTCCAAACAGCAGAAATCCTATTATCATAAATCCAAATAAATCCAGGATGAATCCATCCGTTGGGTATGTCTCCACAGGACAAGAGGGCTCTCCTGGGACCAGTCTTCTCATTGAGAAAATTTGATCAATTGCATTGAAAGACCAGTTGACCAGATCTATAATTTGTAGATTTGGAAGATGTGTAAAGAAAGGCTCCAAAAAAAGCAACACAAAGACAGAGCAAGCAGGGTGAGAATGGGAGAGGAGCAGAGGAAAAAGCGTCTGCCTTCACCGAGAGCTAGAGTGAAAAAAAGTGCTCCTCATTTTCTTCTTAAGAATACCCCATATTTTCTCAATGGGGTTTAGGTCCAGCCAGTCAAGCACTGTGATGGTATGAGCATCAAACCCGGTTTTGATCCTTCTGGCAACATGAACAGGGGCTAGTTTCTGCTGGAAGATGAAATCCATACAATCCTTAGCAGGAATTATGAAGTTCTCTAAAACATTCTGGTAGTCTGTTGCAGTGACCTTGGACTTAAGAAAGCAGAGTTCACCAACACCTGCAGCAGACAATGTGCCCTAAATCATGACTAACTGTGGATGTTTCACACTGGGCCTCAAGCAGTTTGTGTTCAGTTCCTCACCTGTCCTCCTTGGATCTTCATTACCAAATGAAAGGCACACTATACTTTCATTGGAAAAGAGGACCTTGGACAACTGGCCAGTGGTCAAGCCCTTCTTCTCCTTGTCTCAGTTGAGACTCTTCCTAAGTTGGCTCAGGTCCAGAAGTGGCTTGACCCGAGGAACCTAACAGTTGTAGTCCATCTTCCGGATGCATTTGAATGTGATGGTTTTTGAAGCTATGACTCCAACCTCATTCCACTCTTTCTGGATCCCTGCCAGATTCTTGAATCTTCTCCGTTTGATAATCCATTAAAGCCCACGGTTATCTCTTTGCCTTGTGTATCTTCTAATGTCACATTTTGCCCTTCCACGAGACTTTCAATTGATATGCTTGAACACAGCATTCTGTGAACAGCCAGCATCGTTAGCTATGAACTTTTGTGGCTTACTCATCCTATGGAGGGTATAAAGACTTCCCCATATTGAACCAAACTGAAGAAATTTAATGACACTTGGTGGTACTTCAAGTTTACTAGATGATTAGTCACTTAATTTAAAATGTTCATGCCCTGTAAAATTAAGCTGATTTCTTCCGAATATTCACATTTTTTGAATTCCTGTTTTTGTGGGTTTAAAGAGCTGGATGCCCAAATTATGTAACAATAAACAAACAAATATTTGAAATCGTTTGAACTGTGGGCCCTGAATCTATATTTATGAAAGTTTAACTTTTACAATGAAATTATGGGAAATAAACAACTTTTCCAAGATATTCTTTTTTTATGAAAGGTTTGTAATTGGTGTGAGAGAAAAAAATGGAGAAGATAGGGATATATAGACACAGAGGATTTCGCTGTGGCGCCTCTAAAAGGAAAAAACCGAAAGGAAAAGAAGAAGACAACTCCCCAGGTTTACTGTACTTCTGGAATATGACAACATTGGAGCAGAAATGTCATGTTTCATTCTTCTCAAAGGCACAGTCAATTAACATTTTTGGATCACATTGAGCAGGATTAGGCCTGTCGAGATAAACAATAAATCAATTAATTGTACGATAAATTAAAGTTATTTACCTCATTTTAATTTATCGGCTTTATGATTTCTTCCGGCCTTTTTCTCTTTCTGTTGATGACACTGGATGAAAAAAGGCTCAACTCCGGTGCTCTCCACTAACCCTTCCCTTCCTCTTTTCCTTAGTGTAATGCCCAGCGTACAATACACAATTTTGTAATTGTCGGCCGATCATCAGGCCATTTTCAAAATCTGAGACCACAGACTAAATGACAAAAAATTGTAGGTATAACGATCGTGTCGTGAGGTGTTCAGCCACAGACCAAGAGCAAAACACCACACCCGAATCGATTTCTCTCATCTACATGCAGATTTCAGATAGAAAATCCCGTCAAAGCCACTATAACACACGTGAATTTAGAGTAAACAAACACGGCTGATGACGTAGAAGCAGTAGCGATAGTTTGTGAGCTTATTTTAAGTGATAAAAGATGTAACAAAAAAAAAAAAAAAAGGAGTTGGATTAAAGAGTGGAGGACGGGGCTTTATTTGCTGCACTAAGATATGGAGGCGATTTTTTTTTTTTGTCTTTACCATTTGTGTGTTTAAGCTTCATTGGTTAATTAGTATTTACCGATTTAATGTTTAAAATTACATTGAGAACAATGGGCACAAACTAATGGCTACAAGTCCAGTTAATTCATTTTAAAACCAATGCTTTCCTACAATCTAACTGCAATGCATGTGGCTGGTGTCACCGTAAAGTCCTGACTGTACGAATAACCTTATTATTATAACCTAATTATGTCACGTTAACGATGAACAGCTGAAAAGTCATCAGCTTTATCAACTGCGGTACCAGTTTTGCTCCAACTCCTCTCCTTGTCATTTCTGTATTCTTTGCACAAAATGTTGAATAAACAATAATGTTGTTTCCACATATCACCTCCGATGGACTTCTGACATGGAAGATTGTCTGGTCAAAATGTGGGAAGAACGCTAATGTTTAACATTTGGTTGAAATAGCGCATTTGATTTCATTCTGTAGTAATAACACAGCAGGAAAAATACTGAAAATGTTATGCTGTGTTAATCTATTTGTAGTTTAAATACAGGATCAAATAGAGAAAAAAGATAAAAGTGCAGAAAACTGACAAGCACAGAGTGCTGCAAAAATATTGCATGGCTTCAGGAGCGATGCCAGAAAATGTACAATTAACTCCCCAGGCAGGTTTCAATTAAAGGAGCTGGAATACGTTAACCTTTCGCGGTCAGTTGGGGGGGAAAAAAAGGATAACGGCCATCTGATTTTCTAAAAACGAATATACAGGAAATGCTTTTGAAGCCGGGAGTAATTTAGCACACGAAGCTTCAAAAAAAAGGGGTCCTTTATTTTTAGATGCAAAAAGAACACTTTTCTCTCTCTCTGAGTTGCAACCAAACTAATAAGAGAATGAGGATTAATATAAAGCCTCTGCTTCAATGAAATTGGCGGGCTCACGAAATAATAACGTAGCTTCACAAAAGCTGAACTCTACAAAAAGGTACAATAAACGGCAGCGGCACTTCGATCACTTGGATTTCTCTGCCCAGGTGGCCATACAATCTTTTCCAACAGGCCTTGCCGCACAAAAAATGTCCTCTTCCGCTTTGCTAGTCATTGTGGCGCAATACATACACAAGAGGTTTTTTATACTTCCTGAAAATGTTTGACCTCTCTATATCGACAGCACCACATGCTGGCAGAAACAAGAATTACAAACCAGTCTGAAATAAAACAAAACATGTGTGACCTTGGGTACAGTTTCTATTATGTGTGGAGAACCTTAAATCCTCTTTTTACCATATCACACAGATAAGCTTGTAAAAATTAGCAGAGGCACTGTTGCAAATTAAATACAGTTTATTAAATTCACAAGTTTCTATGGACAATAGTCAATTTATTTTAAAGGTACAAGATGACTACATTAAAATTAGGCGTCCATGCTGGCCCAGGAAACCTTATAGCTGAGCAACATAGTTAAAACCCAATTAAACTAATTTAGACTGCGTGGAGAGAGGATAAAAAAAATAATAAGGAAAACACAAATATAACTAAATACACCTAAGTTTTCCCCAACAAAAACACACTCACACAAAAATCCCTAGTGAATACAGCAAAAAAAGAAAAGAAAACTCCCCTTCCACTAGTCTCCTCAATCTAGATAAAAACAGCTTGGAACCAGGGACAGCATAGGTCCTTTGTATC
>CAEFZY010063412.1:0-10880 GCA_903066815.1 Brachyrhaphis roseni | reverse complement strand
TATATATATATATATGCCTGTTACAGAAAGAAATAAGAAAGGAATGTGTTTTTTTAACAACACATTTTTCAATGACTATACATACATATATAAATTTTATGCCCTCAGAAACAGAATTAAAAAAACTGTCTCAAAAAAACAGTCAACATTGTTAAAATATCACTGAGAAAAGCTCAATATAAAACCAGAGCTCAGGTTTTACTTTGTTTTAACCATCAAAGTAAACATTGTGTCAAGTTTCTACTCTGTAATATTGTTTATCTTATTTCTTCTACTAGTATAAATTGAAAATTTTGTTTGTCCAATCGGAAAATGTAACAACTTCCGGTTAGCTCAACAGGCCACCCCAGGTACCGTTTCTATATGCATACAGCATTTGTACAAGACGTCACTCAACTAGAACTTGTTCGACAACATGGAGCAGGCTAAGAGATCTCGATGGACGGACTGACAGTCTCTTAAGCCTCTGTGTTCAGATTCCTACATCAGAATGTGAGGCTAACGCAAAACTTACAAACGGTAAGCCCAGGTATGTTTTAAGAATGACCAATTCATCAAAAACATGAAATACACTTTAAAAGCACAAAAGACAACAGAACATGAAAATTATATATTTTTTAGAAGACATGATTTCAATATTTGAACCCACTGAATGTAATAACAGGCAACAGTTTTTCTGAGCCTTGTTTTGTTAGGAAACAATTTATTCCCAAAGCCTTTTAAGGTAGCAGTCGGTCTAATTTAATTACTGATATGCGGGTATGAGTCAACGGCAACACCTGACTTCTGTCTATTCTGAATCACGGTGGCAGGACAAGAAACTTGTACATCATCAGCATACATATTGCCTGAGAAGTTGGAGCACTGTTGGAGCGAGTGACATAATATCAATGTTGATTAAAAGTGGCCGGAGAACGGACGCCACAAGTGAACGCATCACTGGGATCCAGTAAAACCAAGACATAAGTTTGTGATGTAACATTGGGACATATGTCATTCAAAACCTTCACCAATGCAGTGTTGGTGCGCTGGGATGGTCAAACGCTTTTTTGGAAAGCATTAAAAAGATGTGCTGCCTTTTCAGTATACTTACTCTTGGAGATTCAAGATTAGGCTTCTTCAAAGCGTTTTGAACAATCCAGTTTTAACGGCTCATGAAAAATGACTGCTGCAAAGAGAAATATTTACAGTCTGCAAGCAAAATGCCCATCAGTTATGTTAAAAAATATATCTTACTACACCAAAGACTGCAGAACACCTTATTTTTTGGAATTCACGGAAACTATATTTGCACATCATCAGGCTGAGTGTCCATCAAGCCTCCCGTTGTGAAACCTATAGTACGGTATACTACTACCAATAGCCAACGTCTTTCACAATCAAACCTTTTACGTGCCGGAGAGGACGGAGAACGCAGGGACTTTCACCAGCATGCCGAGTGTGTTCCCAAACCTCTTATGAAACAGAAATTCTTCTTTGCGAGCCCAAACTGTGCAGCGGACACAGCGAGCTGTGGAAAACAAGTCACATGAGTCACCTTGCGGCGTTTTCGGCGAGCAGATCGGCTCCTCGCTGGGCAAACACTAATAAAGTTTACAAGGCCAGATGCTCGTATTTTATGACAAACGGTTGCAATAGCTGGTGTCACAACTCAGAAGGTGAGGCGTAGCCTCTGTTGTGTTTTTTTTCTAAAACTTTTCCACCTCATCTATGGGGGTAAGTGTACAATTGTGCAAAGGTGTTACTAGGAAAAAAAGCTACAACCAAACAGGGAAAGGAGAAGTATAGTAGCTAGGGGAGAAAAAAAGGCAACAAGAAGTTATATTTAAAGTTTGCCAGAAGCCGTAGGTAGAGGTCCACAACCGCAGGGTTGACCAGCCGTTAAGCTGTTTTTCTCGCTGCCACGCACCTGATTTGGATAAAAAGGCCATTAGGGGCCTTCTGCAGAACTTGACACCATGCGTAGGACATAATGCAATCATTTCTAATTGAGCGTGTTTGTGCAGGGACGCGTTTACAACACGCAGGTGGCTGGAATGGTTGAGATCAGAAATAGATTTCAATTCATGTGTCAGTTGAAACTTCAGGGCTAAATTAAATTGAAAATCTATGGCAACACTTAAATGTCTGTGTCCATATATACTTTACAGGAGTTAAAGTTTTGACTCACGGCGAATTAAACACATAAACTGAAGCCTGAAAGTATTTATATGAGTGTTCTGATTTATACTAAGTTTTCAATCAGATTAACATGTTTTGACTTGAAACTGATAGAGAATTTGGAGAGGAAGCTAAAGATTATGGTAAGGAGACCTGAAGCTCAAAACCTGGAGATAATTCAACAAAAATACCAGGAAACAGGCAAAACGCTCATCACGGTTTAGCTTCTGCTAATAAAGATTCCCGACATGCCAGAAAACACAAATAAAACCAGATGTAACAACATTAGGTTTGTGTTTTAACTGACACTCCTTATGTTGTGCTATTGTTTTCAGAGAAATGCCTGGGTAATATAGCAGAAATGAACTTCTTGGTTCAATAAAAATGCTTTTCAAATTAAAAATTTGCATGAATAATTTTGGGATTGACTATATTCCCAAAACATTTTCAATGTCTCATTTATAAAAATAAAATGTAAAAAGCAGGGACCGTTTGCTCATTTGTGTTTGTGTGTTGGTGTAAAATCCAAATAAAATATGTTGAGATTTATGGCGGTAGCTTAAAATGCAAAAAAAAAAAGCTTAAGGAATATGAAAACTTTTGCAAGACACTGTAAACCATTCTATTTTCTACAAGCTGGTATTTTACTATTTGTTTTAAGTAAGCTTTTATTTTAGGTCTCTCTCTTGAAAACTGATTTGAACCACAAGGAGAAAAAAAAATCATTTGAGCAACCAGAACACGTCACAGACGACTCTAATTTTTAAAATTAATTTATGCCTTTTTTAAGAAAAATGCGATAAAGACAGATTACCTCTATATTAATGGTTACATAAATCTGGAATGTTAATAACTTTATTGCATTACCGGCTGCAGTCTGACTTCGCAATGAGCTAATTTTGCTAACCTAATTATACAATGAATTGGTTAAAGTACTTAAAAATTACGCCTGACAAGAACTATTAGCAGCAGCCCAAAATAGCCGGAGTCTGTGGGGCTTTGATTCTCTCAACCCTTCTGCGGCATCAATTGAGTGCGAAATCAGCCCTAATCCCTCATAACCTGTGGGCAAACGGCTGCATAATGCCAGTTAGCTGGCAAGACGTTGGTGCGCGGTTTTCCCTAATCTTCAAAAGCAATGACTTGTAAGCACAAAGCGAGGGGGAGATAAATAAATACTTATGTAAAAGCAGGATCCCTTTTTGAGATGATGCTTGTAACTAAGAGAACTGCCTTCCCCAACTTACTTCAGCTCTTGTTAATGAGCTGAAATAAGCATTAGGTTGGTGGAAAACAACAACATTAGGTTAGTGTAACTGGTGCCTTGACCTCTAGTCCCAAACAGCAGAGCGGCTACTTACAGCCATCCATCAATGTCGTCCGTGCGATAAGAGGCAGGCAGTGGGAGCTGCATCTAATCAGGAAACAAGGTCACAGTCTGCAGCTCCGAGGAGGCGGCGGAGACGACGGCGGCTGGGGTGCAAGAAAACAGGCCTGCGATATGAGGAGTGGACAGGAAGTCCATAAACAATAACAAACAGGAAAAACGTGGACATATATTACCAGGTCTGCAAGATCCAAGTAATATATCCGAACCAAACCAGGAAGCGGAATTGTTCCACTGCGTTTCCGTTACGAATGTGCGCAAATCTTTGTCGATGTTTCGCTCATGTCGACAAAAAAAAAACACGATATTGCAATTGCAGCGTTTCCATTAGATAATAAATAAAATCACAATCACACACGAATAAGCTTGTTTATAGATGATTTAATCCTCATCTATGAGACATCAGAGCAGACGGCCCCTTATATTTGTGAGCTGCTAAGTATGCGGTGTTTTGGGGAAATTGTAGTCTGTGATATTACAAAAGAGCTACATTAGAAAGAAACACAACTTTTTATGAACTGTGTGATGCTGTGAAAACTCTGGTTGTGCCAGCTGCACACTGTTCAAACCCCCCCCCCAAAACAAATCATCGTCTTCTTTGTCGTTTTCGGCAGTAGTAACATCCGGCTGTTGATCACGTGTCTCCTGAAATGGAAACTGAAAGGGTTTCCATTTCAGTTTTGTTAAATACATCTATTTCGATATATGGCTAAAAAGAACAGTTCTTCCTGGAGTAAAAAACTTATCAGAAATTGTAGATTTTTTTCAAAATTGCCATGGGTTGGAAATTGGAACGTGGGTTATGCAGCAGTAATAATGTAAAGCAAGTCTAACTCTGGATGCCTCAAAAATGTAATGAAGATTTGGAGTGGCCAAGTCAAAGTTCAGACTGCTGAAGGACATTAAACACGACTCATTTTCAGGTATCTCTATACTATCAGTTGTTGGTGCTGAGTAGTCACGAGTCACGACCACCTGTGTTTAAGGGGTTATGTTTTCAAATGGAAAAGGTGGGTTTGAATGAATTTTTTTACAGAATAGATTAAATCATTCTTTTAAAACTCCCTAATGTATTTTATCAAAATCTAGGAGGTAGAAGACTTTTTTTATTTATTTAATTTTTTTTGCATCAAATTTGTAATTTGGGAACTCCTGGAAACGGCACACAGTGCTGCAGGTGTGGATTCCCTCAGAATGAAGGATTACAGCCGGAGAAAAGTCTATAGGAGGAGAAAGGAAAAGAGGGGGAGTGCATGGAAGGTCAAACACAAAGAAAGAGGTCGCGATAAACAATAGAGCTCTTGTCTTTAACTTTTCACGACTTGCCTTGAAGTTGGTCATTAACAAGCACCGGCAAAGTGGTTGTGAGCGATCGCCGCTTCCTGTTGTTGCTCAATTTGAGACAAGTTTCCTTTTATTCCCTTATCGACACACGACGAAACAATAAAACGACATTTAAGACGTTCTGAGCCACTCCCGCTGTGACAATGTCACTGTTTGCTCTCAGCAGATGGACACTGTGTTCCTTTTTTTTTTCTTCCTTTCAGTTTTTGAAATGCAGTTATAATGAAGCAACTCAAACTAAGTAGCTTTTTTGTTTACAGCTTGTTTTTGGTTGTTTAATTAAAACTGAGGCAAAAACCATTGAAGTTCTAAACCATGTAGTATTGCTTCTTAGTAAAAGTTAATTTCCCGTAAATTTATCTTGGCGAAGCTTGATGTCAATGGATAGTCTCTTTAAAACACTTCACACAAAATAAATAACTTTAATGTACTTTTCTTTGTTTTTTACTGATGCTATCTTGAAGTCAGTCAGCAGCGGAAAATTATGTTTCTGACTGAATTTTTCCAGTTTTCTGCAAACTCAAGCCTCTTGGTTTCTCTGGTAGATATTTTCTAGGGCTGACAAAATTTGATGAACACATTATTATCATAGTTTTACCCCTGTAAAAACCGATCCCTGGTTCTACGCTTCGTACAGAAATTTCTTGAGAAACAATTTTCTGTAGGCTCTGTTGAAGTTTTAAATTTTACCCCATCGCTAATGTTTTGAATGTAAGGCACCACTTCGGCAATTCTTATTTTTTAATTTGTTGAAAAATTTTAAATCCCTGTGTCATTTTCTTCTGTTTCACAATTAAATACCACTTTGTCTTGCGTTATAATTGAAAAACCTAAGTTAACATGCATGAGATTGTTGGTGTAATGAAGCGAAATATAGAAACCTTCCAAGTTTAAATTATTACAGTAATTTGCACATCATCATTAAAGAGAAGTCACAAATATAAAATGACATAGAAAATAGGCACGGTTATGATTTACAATATAGTAAATCCACCCATTAAAAAAAATCTTAATATTAATAAATAAAGAAATGTATCCATGCTGTGCATTTTGATCACCCTATCTTGCAAATGTATCATTCAAAAATAATCGCAAAAGACAGTATATTTAAATACCACCATGCTCTTCCTCGTCCTTGGGATTTGTTTAATGATCGTGTGTCGTCTCACTCGTCCTCTGTAGAAGGCATTTTGCCCACACACACACACACACACACACCCCCACACACTGCAGACGTAGTTTGCATGTGTGGGTGGAACGATCCAGAGCGATCAGGCTGACATCCTGCAATCACAATGAACTCGGTGAAATTTCATCTGACATGGAGTATGCTTTTTGACACTCTTTAGGATTTTTAAAATTTTTTCCCAGAGGATCTTGCATCAACAAGCCGCAGGTGTCGGCTGATGGCCAGTAAAAAAGCTGCGTCAGCAAAGATTTTCTGTCCTAATTGAAAATTAAATCAAAACTGTTTAACTTTTTGTCACTGAAATGTCTGGACCACCCCTAATGCGTACCATGATTCATACGGTTCCTCGTAAAAGTATTCACACCACAAATGTTAATGCTTTGTACTTGGATTTTATGTGATGGACCTACACAATGGAAAATGCAAATAAAATAAAAACCTGACAAGTGCGCAGGGCATTTGTACTCAGTCCCCACGATCCAATGCTTTGTAGACCCACCTTTTGTCCAACAGATTCTCATTTGGATTTAAATCTGGACTTTGTCTAGGCCATTATGTAAAACGAGTTGATCTTAAGCAGTCCATCGTAGCTGGAAGGTGAACCTGTGCCCAAGTCTCAAGATATTTTGCAGCCTCTAAGAAGTTACATAATAGTTACAATATTCTACAATAAAATAATTAAATCCTAAAGAAAATAGATTGAGGTTTTTGGTTCTAACTGGAATTTTTTTAATTTACTTTTTTCTCCACGTTTAAGGGGTTTGAATACTTTTGTAGGTTCTGTATCTCTATCTGTCTGAACCAGCTTAGCCATTGCCTTCCTGTGCAATTATAATCTCTTTTCACTGCTCCATATCGGATTTCTTTCATTGACCTGAATTCCTCAGAATTTCTACTGGGCCAATCAGCAAACAGAAGAAGAAATTGTGAACAACGACTTTCTGCACTGTTTTAGAATTACAGTCTGTAGTTTTGGCAATGGCAAAAGTGGAAGTGAACAAAGCCTTTCCCGTTAGCCATGCCTCAAAGTATTGAATTAACATTAGCAGCCGTCTTGTTTGTCTGAGCACTTCTCTTTTCGCAGAGACAAGACCCAGTAAGCTTCATAGTCTGGCGGATTATTTTTGTCGTGAGCCAATGTTAGCAAATGGGTAACATTTAAATCTTCAACAGAGTTCACGCTTCCTGGAAGTAATCGTTTCTCAATAGCCGAGAATCCAGACTCTCCGTACGAAGTAAAGCATAAAACGAAGGTTTGGTTTCACTTGTGTTCATCAGATTTTGATCTACCACCAGTTTTTCCTCTGGGTTTACTAAAAATTCAGCTAGTCTGAAATGGCCATCCTCGCTATGCATGTAGGTATTCTGGTTTATAAATAAAATAATTTATTCCCACAGACATTTGCTGGTTTGTTGGAGAGAAAGCTGTTCTGTTTTTGCCTTAAGGAGAGTTTCTGTTTGTGCTGTTCTGATGTTTAGGCGATTCCAAACTGATTCCAAACTATATCTGTGGCTAAGTGCAACCGCTCGCTAACAAAAGAGCTGCTTGTGCGACATCACTTCCGGGAAGGACAGCAATGTATTTTAAGTGAACATAATTTTTTTTTTTTTATAGCAGTCACAGCTTTGGCCGTTTAGCCAAAAGCTAATTTGATTAAAATTTTAAAAACGCAACGGTCTGTTTTTGAGTTCTGCTTGTGACTTTACAAAACCATCTTTGGGGTTGTAACTCAGTCAAAGTATTACATTTTTGCCACATTTGAACCATGAAACCAGCTGGGTTGGATTGTCTTCATGGAAGCCAACTATGCACTGAAGTATTTGACATGCGCTCTCTTAAAGCGGCTGTTTGACATGCACGCCTAAGGCGATGTTAGCGATCTAGGGGACCTTTACTTGACGTTTTCAGGGAAATTGATTGTGACTGCGGAGCCCTGGAGGCGCTAAACAAACCTTCCCATTGCTCCCTTATGCCATGTAATCATTTACCATCGATCTCCCTTTGTGTTTGCAGCGGTTCTGAAATGGATGTCAAGCTTCTCATGTTTCTCAGGGTATTTATCTTGTGATCTTATTCATTTGCACTAAACTGTTTCTACATGGATTAGAATGATCCAAGTAACATTGTGATCGATTGTTCCTGGACGTCTCCCAGCAGAAACTGCGATTAAGAATAAAGTCAGCAACTAACATTCACTTATATTTATTAAATTGATTCTTTCTTCGTGGTGGGGAGCGGACATTGATCAAACTGTTCTTTGCAGTGACATTTTGTAGTTCCATTAAGTTTTAATTTCTAAGCAGAAGGGGGCGAATTTAAAAAGCAGCGTGGAAATTACAGACAGCGTTTCTGCACGTTTCCTTACCAAAAGAAACGGTGCGTTCGCTGAATTACAACCTGTCAGTATGAAAGCATTCCTCTTGAAGTGGAAAGTCAGGTTTTTAAAAAGCATTCATTACATCTTGCACAAAAGGCACAACTACTGCTCTTGATACTTTGTAAAACTAGCTGCTGCCAATAGTCACTCAGGTTTTGAACAGGATTTACGTCTGGGGACTGACATCCGTGAGAGGAAGTTGATTTTGTGTCTGGCAAACCGTTCCTGGGTTGATTTGCTCGTATGTCTGGGATCCAGAGTACGCTCACATCTGCAACACGATTGATTGTGTGGAAAGTAGTTTTGATCATCAATAGCATGTTTTCCACCCGCTACCTTGTGTCCTGTAAATGCCATTAACACCTGGCATTTATTCACTACCACAACAAATTTAATACACACTTTCCAGGGCGGGGAAGAAAAAGAGACACCATGTGCCGTCCATGAAACCACTAGCTGCCTTAGTAGTGTGGGATTTATTATTTTTTTTACAGCTACAGCTTGAACATCATGTAATGTATACCTATTTCAAATAAATGGCCATATGCCGTCTTCGGCCATACACAACACACTAAAAAAAGAGAAAGAACCAAGATTTCAAAAGAGCATGCTTTTGTCCAGAGGAAAAAGGGCAGGTTCTTTAGCGGCTTTAGCGTAGCCTTAGCATCCATCTGTGCACATCCATGACCAGGGTGTTTTAGGTTAGCCTGTGTTAAGGTTAAGACGCTTGCATTCGATTCCTCACTCCCCCTATTTTTTCACCGACATACAAGATCCAACTCAACGGTCAGACCACCGGACTCGTGACATCGAGTATTCACGAAAGAGTATGCACTGGAAATCCTGCCAGCATAAACACAAGCAAACACAACTGAAACAAGCTCAGACAAGATCACCGGTTCATTCGATCATGTTGTCTGTACTTCTGAGCTTGTACTATAGGTAAGTAAACTTCTTTTTCTTTTTTGTAAGTCAAAGTTTCATCTGCTTTTTCCCCAAAGCAGACGGGTTTCACTTCTCACTTTCTGTTGCACTCATTGCATTCCTGTCAAATTGCTCGGTAGTTCTGATCAAGACAGACAATCAGCGACACAGTTGCAGGGAATCGCTAGCGGTCTGCGAGGCCCCAGCAACTTTAGCAAGTTATAATTGCTGCATGCATCATTCGACCCGATTTTCCGTCAGATCGGAACTGGTTTGCCTGGTCCTTACAGGACTAAAGGAGCATGTGTAGCTTCACATAAGTCTTATGACTTATACATAATTTTTATAACAACTGAATGCAACATAGCTACTTGATTGTGCTATAAAATGATACTGCATGCCTGGAAAATTGATAACGCTTCAACTTTAACAGTCTGACTGGAATCAAGCAGATGAGCCCAACTCCTGAAAAGCCATCATCATCATCATCATCATCATCAGCCCCTCTGCACCAAACTACTGTGACTCTGGAATATTGAACTTAAAATCTGCAGTTTTTTGCTGAGCTGGCCTCCTCTCATTGCATGACAGTGGGATTAACTGAGTTTCTGGTGGCGGTCGGTTCTTCCATTTGTTTGTAGAATCATTCTGCATCCCAAGGATTTTATACGGCTGTGGCCACGGAAGTGATCAGAACGCATAAATTCAATGATTTGGTTGGGTGATTTAGAGAAGGCTTTTTCAGGGGTAACAACAGATGTGGTCAACATGGACATGAGTATTTAGAATAAAGTGGTAACTTTTCTTTCTTAAACTGTTAACGTATTACATGTACTGTAACATTATATCTGCTGAGTGCTTCCTTCGTGGTTTTCTCTTAGTCTTTTAATAAAGAATACAAATTCTTGTGTTAAAAAGGAGAAGGATGCAGGAGTCAATTGCTCTGAACCTGAATCCCCATTAATCCTGAATCTGTCCATAAAATCAAAGAAAAAGCAGTTAGCTGTAACAGAGCCCTGGACCCGTGTCACACATCGATCCGCTCTGTTCGATGAGTCACTTTGGTAGAAAACCCTGCAGGTTGTTTTCAACGGGGAGGGGAAGGAAGACGACGAAGAAGCCTGGGACAGAGGGGAGAGGACAAAGCTACTCTTCGCCCCCCTCCACCAAAAAAAACTTTGATGACTTTATTTAGCCTAACCCACAGCACAAACATCAATCGTAAATGTCAGAAACAAATCCACGCTCCATTTAGCAACCCAAAACGTGAGCCAGGGCCAAACACAGGGCCGCATAATCACCGGTCAGCAGCGGCGACAAGCTCAGCCCCCAGAAAACCCGCCGCTACAGAGGAGAGATGCATTACAGCGCTCGTCCCACATCTGTCATCGCTCAGCAAACGTCGCCGCGCCACCCACTGCGCTGCCCCCCCCCCCCCCCCCCCCCCCCCCCCCCCCCCCCCCCCCCCCCCCCCCCCCCCCCCCCCCCCCCCCCCCCC
>CAEFZY010063410.1:0-18068 GCA_903066815.1 Brachyrhaphis roseni | reverse complement strand
AAAAAAAAAAAAAAGCTATTGTAGGAAGAGGTGCGAAAAGTTAAGATATGTGTGTATAAACTTTTTTGTTGTGAGATCTGTGTGCTGTGGTACTTTTAGTACGGACTTTGTTTCAGTTTGTTTATTTAAAGCAATGTCTTATTTCAATTTGGCAATGTTTGCTTTCCAATACATAGTCTCACCGAAGTTTTAGAGAACTATGGTTTCAAAACTGCTAAAAATCTCCTGTTGCACTGGAGTTATCTTGAACTGTATGGAAGTAGAGCAGCACAGCACTGCCCCTTCTCTACTGTTTGTTGTGCACTGCTGGCCAGCTGGCTTAAAGAAGACTACAAGAATGTTGTTGTTTTTTTTTTTTGCTTAAAGACAAATTCTGGTGTGAAAAGTAAAGTAGTCCTTTTAACTAGCTAATCCATCTTGTTATGGCCGAGTTACTGTACAAGTAGCGCAACAGCAAAAACATGCTCAGACCTGAACCTTCAGAATTGCATAAAGACAATTTCAAAAACCCACCTGTTTAGAGTTGCCTTTGATTAGGAGTAACTGGAACATTGATCAATATTTTTAATGCGTATCAGCTTGATAATTTTGATGATGGCATTTGACAAAATGTAATGTTTATTGCATGGTTCATAATAAGTGTTTTTATGATATAAAGCACTTTGAACTGCCTTGTTGCTGAAATGTCCTATACAAATACACTTGTTCAATGCATAAAAAATAGCTAGGGTTTATTCTATATTCTAAGACATTTTATCAAAATCCAAGCAAATACTGAATAAAACAACTATAGATGTATTTATCTGTGTATATTTATATTTAGTGACTTGTATGTTGTATCTAGTGCAGTTTTCAATCTGATTTGGTGACGATAATTTTAGATAGAAGTTATACGATATTACACATTCTAAATTTTTATAAACAATACAACAAATTCACATGATCTGTCAGTATCTTACAGAGTAATTTGTGCTTATTAATGCAGCTAAATGTAATTTGCATTTAAATGTAGTTGAATAAAAGATACTGTAGTAGACATGAAAATGTTTACTGTATAATTTTTCCACAACAGCTGCCAGTGTAACCATAGGGACTTAACACAGTTCTCCAGTAATAGTCTATAGAATATGTACAGGGTCTCCCATTGGCTTATAGTAGTTGTTATTGAAACTTTTCTTCAGTGACACAAAAGAGAGAGAAAAAATTGTTTCCATTCTTTAGTTTAAATGATTAATTAGTAATTTTATGTATGTTTACAGGGTGTAGATATTCTAGTCAGATGCTGAATCACTCAGCAGTCCAGCAGTAGGATGGACATATTTTCAGATTGGGTTGGAGCTTGTTTTCTATTACGCGGATTGTAATAATGAGCGGTACCAGTCAGGTGTGACCCAATGGAAATAGCAGCAGGGTGGGACAGTTTATAGAAAACACCAGTAACACTGTAATAATAGTAGCAGAGAGAATTTCATAGAAGAGTGGCCGGCGCAAACGGCTGGTATTTAAAGAGTGGGGATTAACTTTTTTGGCAGATGCTTGAAAAGGTTCTTGAATTGGACAGTAAGCAGCACAGAGATCCAGGGATAAAGAGATTAAGTTCACACTCTGGGCCACTCCTACTGCTTAGTGGTGCAACACGTCGTCAAAGAAGAAAGGAGCCGATCCAAAACAAGAGAACCCGATCTTGCTCAATTAGTACCTTTTAATTTAGGTCCAACACTCGTTCCAAGAGATCTTGCACACTGGTGATTTTTATTTATATATCTCAATGTCTCTCTTTGAATACAAAACCAGAGGATTGATTGGAGGGAAATGCTGAGAAAGCAGGGGAACAGGCCAGAGTTTGCAGCTGCCTGACTGACTTCCTGTCTGACTTTGTGAACGAAGTGAGACCACATTGAACAAACTGTCATGCCCTCCTGCCTGACTGCGTAAAGCGAGGGCTGTTAATTATGTGCAGCTATTGATAGAGACATACGGCTTGTCAGACTGTAGGTCCACATCGACCCCATCTGATGGAAGTGGATGGGGATGAATTTCTGAGCAGGATGCACGGGGTGATCGATTGAGCCCGACTGACCAGTAACTTTTATTGTTTTCATTTAGTAGCGGCATCTAATTGTGCATTGTATAAATGGTTATGTAATAAAATGCCCCACTACGTATCCAGCATGTACAGTGCTTGCTGACCATGAAGAGCCTCGCCCTGGAGTCTTGCATGCATAAAATGAAATTAGTTTCATCGAGCGCTTAAAGCAAAGAGACAAGGAACAAGGAAGTGTTCATGTGTGCTCTAGTTTGAGGTCCATTCTGAAAACTCACTAGTTTTATGCACCAAGACAAGTGGGAAGAAATTTCCTGTATATTTCAGGTCCGATTGTACAACAGATACTGATGTTGGTGGGTTGTTTGTTCTCGGCTGCATAGGAATATAAAATCCAGAGGTTTCCTGAGGCAAATTCATCAACCACCATAACATTGATGGAGAGTGGCATCCCAGATGTAGCATCTTTAGTGATGATGAGTACTTACAAATCTGAAAAAAACTCAGGAAATAAGGCCAACATACGTCTTGATATGATGTTAGGAAACATTTAGTGTTTCATCATGTTACTCACCTCATAAGTGAGATTCTACCTGCTCCCATCTGACCCATCATCACTCAGCTGTTTGCATTATTGATGCTTTTATTGATTTTTATCTGCCTTTAGGTAGGAATAAAGTCCCTTTTCTTGGTTATATGAATTATTTCAATGCTGCTTTCATTAATGTGTTTTTAACGATGATAAAAGTCATCTTCAGGTTGATTGCTTAGACTGTAAATACTGTAACCTGTAGATTATTTTTAATGCTCTTCCACTTGAAGAACATTAAGAGTAGTGTGTGTAGCAGTGTGTGTATTTGCACCAAAGATGTTCTTTATGAGGCCTTGCAGTGTGTTTAAAACTGTAAGTACTGCAGGGTGTGTGGACTGTGTGATATTAGGAAAACATGATTGTAAGAATGTATTGATTGCTATAATGTGTGTATAATAATTTTCATTTAATTAATAATACATTTATTTGCACTGAATTAGCAGCTCATGGAGATTTTGCTGATTGGAGTGTTGATACTTTGGATCAAAACCAAATCATAACTCTGAGAAATAAATCTGTTGTCGTTGAAATTTGTAATAATTGTTTGTTTTAGAAGAAGTACAAGAAGTGCTATCACATTGGTGACAGATTTTTTAATCTTTTTAAAAAAATACATTACAATTTTTGATGTACAAGCATATAATTTTGTATAGTGGTGCATATGGACTCAAAAACATGAGATGCTAAAACTCCCAGTGTGTTGGATGAAGATGGAGAAAAACTTGCTTCTGTCTCTGGTTCCTTCCTTCCTTCCTTCCCTCCTTTCTTCATTCCTTCTTCTCTGTTTCTGACTTTTCCAGGTTCCATATTAAAAGTCTTTTATTATTCACTATAAAACGTTATGGGAACTCTGTAGTCTGGAAAAGGTGGGACTTTTAGGTGAAAGTAGAATCACGGCATCATATTTTCCAAAAGCAAAGTATATCTACCTCATGAAATCCTTCCTTTCTGTCTCATCACATCTGTGTATTTTTTCCTCTCTTCCTGTTGGCATGAATAAAGCCACTCTGTGTTGATACAGTTGATGTACGTGAGTGATAAATGCCATAGAGAAACAAGTTTTCATTCCTTTGTTGTAGTTGAATTCCCAACGGGAAGCATGACGTTGAAATCTCAACCGTCAACATTTTTTGCCGTTGCAACATCACTGCCGGCCTGAGTAGGTACAGGAGGTTGACGGCATGTGACTGAGATGGGTAGGTGTGGTTGGAGCTGGCAGCTTGGGAGAAACGTCAGGGCAAATAAAACGTGTTGCTCAATGAATTCATGATTTAAAAAAAACCTTCCTCCTACTGACTGAAACTACCCAGCAGCCATCAGACAGGAAAAACCAGTCAGCAGCCACTTCATGTAAGGAGTGTAGCCTGTAAGTGTTGGTTTGTTGTTGAGGTTAATATGTGGTCAGATCCCCTCACAAAGCCTAAGTTGATTTATAAACCCAGCATTTAGTTCACAACCCTCAAACTGACATTTGCACAGTCTCAACTTTCTAGACATGATTCATTCTTCAGAAACTCTTAAAGGATGTGCAACACAAGTATTTATAGTTATAAAAAGGTTAGATTTTCATACTTGAGACCACTGTTTGTCTTTTTTCACTATCAGGTCAACAGTCGGTTTCTGGTGGTTAATGCAGTGACTGTGTGAAGTCATGATTTCTGCTGGTAGCATTTTCTGTCAGACTGCAAGTCAAACACCAGACTTATTCAAACTTATATTCATAGAGACTGGAAGGGTGAAAAAAACCCTGAAACAAACTTGCACTTCAACAACTATTGATACAAGTTTTTGAAAATTTAGTAGGAAAACATGATGGTTGAGTTGAAATTGTGCAAAGAACAACCGGCGTACTCGATGAGCATCAGCTGCAGTGAAGTGAAGTGGTCTGTCAGATGACTGAGAGACTGTCTTATCAAAAACAAGACAGTCAAGGCAGGTGAGGCCTCGAGGTGTAAAAGATAAAAAAGTAGTGACTTAAACAAAAACAAATGGCGTCTGGAAATGCTGATTGATTCACCACTGTTGGTTTATATCACCTGGTCAGTCGTTATTGCAATGTTTGTCAAATTTCTCTGCAAAGACTGAATGAGTGTGAGGTAGGGATGGGTAATAAATCAGTATAAAGCAATAAATGTGATCAAAAGATAATATGTCTGATAGACTGTTCAATAATTTCACTGAACTCTGATCCAGAATCCCACAGCATTCTGGGTGATGTAGGCAGAGGAAAGACTTTAGGTGCTCAATCTTTGGTTACCTGGCAACAACCTGTTGAGAAACTTGCGCAGTAACAGTTGAACTTTTCACCACCGTTCCTCATAACTGCTTAAAAACAAAAAACAGCATAAAGTGAAAACTGTGGACAAAACAGAAAAGGTCTTACCACCACTTCACCAGTTTTTCAGATATTTAAAACAAAAACAAATCAATAGTAATCTATTATGTATATAAATCCCTTATATCTTGATTTCAGTTCAGACATATTTAACGGTGACTCTCATGAACATAGGTTGTCCAAAAGAGCCGTTACACCAGCAGCCACAGTGTGAAGCTAAATAATTGCTTTAATGGGTGTTATTCACTCTTCATCAAATAGCACTCAGGAAAACAGCAGAAGAACTGACAGTTTATTCAATACTAACACAAAGACAAACTTAACTGGTCAGGAAGGCCAACAGCAACACGAAAGAAGTGACTTCTGTATGTCCCTATATGTGGACTAATGAGAAATGTGTGACAGAGCCCCTTTCTTCCAAAAATAATAAATAAATAAAAACGCTTGACTAAAATCTCACAAAACCTCAACTTTTGGGATGTAATGATGCGTTTGACCCAAAAGCATCAGTAAATATCAGTGTATGAAATCCACAGTGAAGCAAGGTGGTGGCTGTATCATGATGTAGGTTTAGCAGAGGGATTTTATGGCTCAAAGTGAATCACCTGATCAAAGTCGAGAGGAAAAGCTATGCTAAAAGAATCCCACCAGAGAGGACTGAATGTCAAAACTGAATCAAAATGTACTTTAAACTATTATCTTTTTAAAAAGTTTTATTTTCCCTTTTTAATAGTTATTTGTTTTTTGCTGCTGAATTGAACAGGGTAGTTTTCACTCAAAGTTTTGAGATTATTCACACAGTTTCCTTTTGTCCACTTTACCTTTTAGTATCTGTGACCAAACTAGATCTTTTTAAACTCTGCATGTTAGAAGCCTGCTGTGCTGTAATAACATTGTACTAACTAGCAGATAACATTTGCGCCTCATTTCGCTTTAAAGCGCCTTGGGGCCTCCTCTGTGCATCCATTTCCTGTTGGCCTGGTGATACGGTGGCCTGGGAACGTTGTTGTCTCGTCACTCTGGGTCTTTAAACCAGAAGCTTTTCATTCCTCTCATGCTCCATGCTGTCTCTTTGCTTTTCCTTTGCATGAGCTCGGGTTTGTGGAATCAGACTCTTCATAGTTGGTCTAATTGTAGCTACTTGGTGAACATCCTCTGTTTCTGCAGATTCTTCTTGTGGTGTTATGCTTTATGTATGCAGAGCTGACAGGCTTGGTGTTTGTTTGAACTTTGTGTACATTTTGTGGGTGCAGCTGGTTCCAACTGAGGGGAAGAGTTTTACACTAGAGTAATAAATAATATGCTATATAGAAATATTGGAGGCAGTAATTCAATGTTTTATTGCTATTGATGTGAAAAAGTGAAGGATCTGGGAGCGTTATGATTCAGTCCAGTTTTGATTGACGTGGTTGAGTTCCATCTGGAGGGCTTTGTGTCCACGTCTGCACTTCTGTTCAGTCTGATCCCAAAAGATAACACTTTAGGTTTTGGTCAGCAGGCTCAGTTTGCAGCATTCAGTCACAAACCCATCTGGGTGTGTGAGTGTGTGTGTGTCCACTACATACACTACGCAGACAAGCTCGATGTGATTCAGTGTAGGAGGTTAACCCTAAATTATCACCTGAGTCATAATCCTTGTTGTTCTTTTCAATTGTACCATTTCACTGTTGCACTTTGAGTTTGGAGCAGAAGCAAGATTTAAATGGTGGCTTATCTGCTCATGGCTGATCATGGCTCCTTTAAAATGTTTCCATACCCTTGAGCTTTACATGTTATGTTACAACCACATACTTCAGTGTATTTTGTTTGGATTTCATGTGATGGACCAACACACCGGGACTGAAATTGTTTCACAATATTCTCTCCAAAAAAGTTGAAGCTCGGTAGCGTATATATGAACATCAGTTATCAAATCTTGCCTCATATTCTCAGTTAGGTTTAGGTCTGGATTTTGAACAATGTTGTAACTTTTAACTATTTTGTGTTAGAAAACGTTAAAAGTTTAAAAAATTCTAGGGTGTACAAGCACTCACCATAGTTTTGAAATAATAGCCAATGGGCAGGTGCAGGGATGGCGTAATTGTTGCATACCCCTTTGTGCCCACTTCAGTACGTTAACTATAAACCTAGCTTAATCTGTCTTTAATGTTATTGGTGTGTAAAACAAATCCTATTTAGGATTTAACAACATTTAGCCTGATGGGGGGGCATATAGTCTGGTGGACCGCCAGGCTTATGACACTGGGGGAAACCCTGCAACGGTTCTCAACGGCCCTTCCAAAGTTACTACTGGCATCCTTGGTGATTCTCCCATCAACTGTTTCCTTTTCTGAGCTGTTGGTTAAAGTGGACAGTCATCTCTTGAGAGCTCTTTTGTGTGTTTTCAGATATAATTATGTGCTTTCAGCATCTTTATTCCTCACCTGTCTGCTGTGTTCCTTTGTCTTCATGATGCCGTTTGTTCTCAAATAAACTTTTAAGACCTTCAAAATGGCTGGATTTATTCTGATATATGTGGATTTACTAACTCAGTGAGTTTGGAAAGCAGCTGGGTTTTATTTTAGGGTACCAGAGTAAAGGAGACTAAATATCATGTACAGAATAAGTGCAGCGAGTCCCAGTTGCCTTAGATTTATACTTTGAGCAATCCAGACTGAAGAAACGAATTAAGATGAACAATAAAGGAAGTTTTATTCAGTTTTACGTGTGCTGCGTTTTTAAACAAATATGCTGATGGAAGCATCGTGACATCCTTCATATAGATCATTTCCTCTGTAAATAAAGACTTATGTAACTTCTCCTTTTTGAAACGTTCCCCTCATGAAGCTTCAGTGTGATTGCACTGGTTTCCTTCCAGGCGTGATAATAGAGCCAGCAGCCTCCATCTCCTCCCTCCTCGTCCTTCTGCAGGAATCTTAGTATCTCTGCAATGTTCAGCCAGCTAGCTAAATACCGCAGGAAAACATAAAGACTGTAAAACAAGTTCTTAGTTTACAGTGAACAACAAACAAGGGCTCCTCCTCATTCCTGCAGTCTTTTCCTGGGTTTTTGTTTGTGTTGATGGCTGCAGTTAATTCAATTATGGATAATTCAATAGCTTCCAGCTGACAAATTTTCCACTTAACAAATAACTGGAAAAGCATTATAAACTTAATGCCTGTGAAGAATTTATCAGGGATTTATTAATGAAAGAGGTTAATTATTGAAACATATCTGCTGTTTTATTGATAAGATTTTGCATCGTAACAGTTTCTTTTGGTATTTTCTTGTGTAAAAGTAGTGCTATAAATTCTGTGATTCTGCTCAGATTTTTTTGCTGTGCTCCATTTTTTTATTTCTTCACCCTAAAACTTGCAGATTCCTACTATCCCACACTCTGCTCATCGTTCATTGTGAGCCTCAGTGAGGTCATTTAGTGATCTGGTGTGTATTGGGAGCCAGTCTCCACCCCCCAGTTGAATGCTTCGGTTGCATTCAGCTGATCGCTCGTCTTTAGGCTGCTCGTGTTGAGTGACATCAGCCTTCAAGTATGCGGCTCGTCGTGGCTGAGCCAGGCGGGATTGGGTGGCTGTATTCATCTCAAGGTGCAGTCTGCTCTCTCTCGACCGCTTCAGTTCAGATAGACGATCAAACACTTCCAGCAATTTTGTCTGCCAGGTTTAGTTTGTTCTACATTTGAGATCTTTATGTTCTAGGATGGCGCTATAGACAACAGCATATTGGTTGTGGACTCTCATTTGTTAAAAATATCATGGGTAACTTAATAGAAACTTTAATAGACTCCATAAGTATGAAACTCTTCATTTTCGAGGGCTTTCATCCATTCTCTGTTCACAAGTCCCTTGTCCCTTCATGTGGGAGATTATTCACGCTCATCCCTGCTGCAGGCGCTGATTAACTAAATCTCGGCACACATAACTGATGGTTCTTACATCTGCACACTGAGCAGAGCGTCTTTGATGTTGTATAGAAAAGTGAACGTGTCTTTTTACTTTCAGCTAATATATTTACCAGATGTTTTCCTCCTGACATGCACCAGATGTCTAATGTTTTGTCTTGTGTCTTCCAGAATGAGGAGAAACGAAACCTCAGCCTGGGCGGCCATGTTGGATTCGACAGCCTCCCTGACCAACTGGTCAGTAAATCGGTCACACAGGGTTTTTGCTTCAACATCCTCTGCGTAGGTGAGTAACAAAATGTGTTTGTGTGATGATAAAGTGTGAAATATTGGATGTGCTGCAGACATGGTAACCAGAGGAGATCTGGTGGTGGAAACAACCTGCTGTTGGAAAAACAAGCCATAGACACAATCACGTCCAAGAGCTTTTTCATGTTAACTTTAATTTAAGATGAAGTAAAGTTAAATGTATGAAGATAACAGTGACTACAGAGAAGGAAATAAAACAAGGCGTTTAGCCAAAACTAAAACAAAGTTTGAAAAAGAACCTACTGGATATAATTTAGTTTGAGGTTTTAGGGTGAATAAATTCTTGGTAGTGAATGCACTGATCAGAATTTATTGGTTGATTTCCAGTCTAAGCTTTTTGTGTTGTGTTGAAATAAAACTATTATTTTAAATCAAACGTGGAGTTGAATTTAATGACTTGGTTTTGATTTATCTTTACCATTTTGATTTAGCAATAGCATGGCTGGCATTGCACAACACTCTGTGTGCATCTCCTACAGAATTGTATCTTCACCTTAACTAATTAAAGGCTGTCCACATTTCCATGACGACAGGATGAAGCAGAGTTAATTTCCCAGCATGGTTGGGTTGAAGTCGAACTGTTGATGTACAGTCATGTGGTCCTTGGATGTTCATTTTCACACGCACCCTTCACGGTCCTCAAGACAGGACTACTTTCTCGCAAAGTGAAGAAACTGCAGACATGTGTTGACATGTTGCAGAAAAATAGCTTTCTTCTGAATGGTTTTGATCAACTGTGCTTTCTTTCTTCATCTTTATTTATGAAAATCTAATTTATGTTGAAAATAACTCTGTAATGGCATCAACACTGAAGGGTGTTATTGCTACCGTGGTCTGGTGAGACTTGCATATGGTGAGCTCATATATCTAGTTTTTGTTTGACTATGAAAACCATCTGCTGTTGATGTTATTTCGCCTCCACTAATTTTGTAATTTTTCAAGTGCTCACTATCATTTGTTCATGCATTCCGGAGATCTCTCAGATTTTTTGTCAGGACTTTTACTGGTTTTTACTGACTTAATTTCAGGCTGTAAGAAGCTCTGGTTCTTTGAAAGTAAAGTGCCAAGAATTCACAGATAACTAGACTTTTGCACAGTGGTCTCTGCATAATCATGTTGACAAGATACCCAAGCTATCACTGAATAATTTAGTCAACTAACTTTGTTTTATCTTTTTTTTTCTTTCACAGGAGAAACTGGCATTGGCAAATCAACATTAATGAACACACTGTTTAACACCATGTTTGAAAATGAGGAGGCGAGCCACTACCAGAATGGTGTGTATCTGCGGCCTCGAACCTACGACCTCCAGGAGAGCAACGTCCACCTCAAACTAACGATTGTTGATACTGTTGGGTTTGGTGACCAGATCAACAAGGAGGACAGGTAGATTTGATAAAATAACAGATCACAGCACTGAAAGATCTTAGTAAATATCAAGTTTTCTGTAAATCATAAGTGATGTAGTTTTTTTTTTTTTTTTTCAAATCCATGCCTGATCTTTACATTTCCACTTATAAGATGTTGCAAATGTTGATGTGGATACCAATGAGAGAAACGGAGTATATCACTCTGGAATTCCACACATATTTCTTGTGTCTTGTGGGACTTGAAGGGGAGGAGGTGGGGAGAAAATAAAGAGGAAGTAGTTAATTATTTTTTTTAAACATTTAGCTGTGGAATGAAGCATACTCACTGTGGCTCAGCCAGCAAGCTGCACTCTCACGCTCTTTGATAGCAGCGTTCTCTGTGGGTCTTATGAACCAACACGCTGAAGGACGGACCCTGCAGCGAGCTGGAAATGAACACAGGGAGCTTCAAAAGGTCAGAGCGTGTGCATACCACAGAGAAGATTGAAGAGAGATGTGAAGGTAGAGGACAGATGACTGTAAACATGGTGCTTACTGAGGAAATGGAAAAGATTGTTAACCTCTGTCTCACTATGAGCAATAAAATGTTAGTGATGTGGGACATCCTGAAGTTGAGTAGGAGTCAAGATGGTTTAATCATCACTACTGCATGACACAAAAAACAACATTCATCTGTTTTATTATAAGCTTTTCTTGTTAAAATATTTTGCAACGTAAGATTGAAATGCTTATTTGAGAGCCAACTAAGGATCTGTGTTGAATTTAAAGGCTGACTTCATACAGCAGCAGCTCTGCACTTTGGGCTCATTTCTCATTTCTAAATGTGCTTCATCTAAAATAAATGTGTAAAAAAAAAAACGTGTCATACATCACAGGTAGAATTTTAAATGTGGTCAAGGCTGGGAGAAATAAGACAGCCGCAGAAATGACTCATGGAAATAAAATATCAACAGAGAAGCTAATTACTTTTTTTAAAATTTGTTTTTGGTGAAAGCACTGCTAGTCTTGGACTTCTATGTTTAGCTGAATTGAGTTATTGACTGTCCTGAATTCTGTGTTCCCTTTATTTTTTCACCACAGTGCTTCAGTGCGTTATTTGAGTCTCTTTCCTGGATAGAAAGAGACTCAAACAGAGCTATGGCAGCTATTAGCTTTTTAAAGTCTTTTTTTCTTTTTTTCTTAGAAAGTACTCCTGGCTTAATTTTTATTTGTATAGCTGTGCCTCTTTAATGAATAAAGCCACTGGTTAGGCTGTTGCTGTCACTATCTCTCTGTACAATTAGTTTTTCCCTGCTCATAGAAAATACCCCCAGCCCAGAGCTTATATTTAGCTTTGCCTCTTTTCAGGTCATTTGACAAACCTATGGCTGCCATTACATTTTCTTTACTCCTGCCTTCAGGACTTCTGTCTTTAACTGTTTCTCTTCATTGACTGAAGCTATCAATTTATGCCTTGCTGAGATTTTTCAGTTCCTAACTTTGTGCAGCCTTTTTAAAAATTCTTATTTAAAGACAGTTTTTACTTTTGTTTTTCTTTCCCATATAAATTATTAATTAGCTGTTGCACCCTCAAGTCTAGCTATGTTGTTTCTTCTTGGTGGAAAAGACTCCTTTCTCAGGGCTTCTGTGTTTTTTCTTCTTTTGGTTTTTGTCTTCTCAGTCCTTAGCCATTCATGACAGATGCCACTTTTTGCAGAGTCTGCTGTTCAGATTATTTGAATTAAATTTGGACAGAACTGTTTGACTTGCAGGTCTTTAAAGGGATTTAACTTGACACTTGTTTCAAATTGTTGCTACATATAAAAGTACTAAACTAAGTACATTTTACATATTTACAGAGTGTAGATTTCTACTGAATGCTCTGTGACAAGTGTTAGAGTCAAACTTGGTTTTGAAAAACACAGCATTTAGTCAGATTTGTATACGGAACAAAATATCTTGATCTGGACATCCCAAGCAAAGATAGCAACAGAACATAAACGGAGAAAACCCTGGGGCTGAAAAAACATCATCTGGTTTAAATAGAAATTAACTTTTAATTGTGGGATATATTCGTGATGAAAAATTTACCAAACTGTACATATTATAAGCTGCTGCATTTAAATCAAACGATTCAAACACATGCTTACTTTAAAGAAAATTACTGTTTCCAGGTCAAGCCAATAGTGTTTGACTTTTAGAAAAACTCTGGGTTTTATCCACATCTTTAAATTTCTCATGAGAAAAACATGACTGCACTGAAGTTTTCATGTTTATATCCCACAGAAAACAGACTGATTTGTAATGTTTCAGTCAGACGTCAGTAGGATCATTTTGATCGGAACTAAGCTGTGCAACTCTAAGCTGAGATCTTGGCATTGAGATCAGAACACACAGTAACTGAAAACATAATTCTCCTGGTTTGTTTATTCAGCGACAAGTTCATATTTCCTTACATATTATCAACACATGAATGGGAAGAAAAATATTTTGCTTTAGCAAAAAGGCGTAAATCCGGCTTGTCTTTGGCTCTATCCACAGTTACAAGCCAATCGTGGACTACATCGACACCCAGTTTGAAAACTATCTGCAGGAGGAGCTGAAAATCAAACGCTCGCTGTTTAACTACCATGACACCAGGATCCACATTTGCCTTTACTTCATCGCCCCAACAGGACACTCCCTCAAGTCCCTGGACCTGGTCACAATGAAGAAACTGGACAGCAAGGTATACATAAGTGACATGCACACTCTTTTACCCTATGGCCTAGAAACTAACTCCTGCTTACCTGAAATCCAAACCTCTCCTTCACTTTGAATGGAGGGGATTTGAATGAACTGCTGGGATTCCTCATCATCTCTGTCAGGGTGTGGATTCTTTGTTCTGAAATAAAAAAGACTTAAGTTTCCACTTGGTGGTAGGGTTTCAGGAAGAGGTATTTGGAGGAAATTTGAGTTGTTTTTCTTCTTTTTTTGTTAAAAAAATTGACTTTAAAATCCTGGATTGTAAACAATCTGTTTTTGTGAACGCCATCAAATTCAAAAGTCAATTTGATGGTATTCACAGACAGTTTTTATCAGTAAAAGATATTTACTGCAAATGAAGTTTTATTTTCTTTTTCAGAACTACAAATAACTATCACATTTTCCTACTTTCTTGATTCATTCAAACTTGAACTGTCTGAACAAGGCCATATTTATAATAAAAAGTATTATCCTTATCCTCTTGGTGGCATGTCTAATACATTTAAGTTTTACTTTGACATATCTGCAGCTGACATGTTTGCAGGTCAATAATCAACTGCGTTCTAGTCAATAGTCACACTCAAACGTATCGACTTCTGGCATTTTCATTGCTCTCGTGCAAGTTTTACTACTGACAGTATTGGCTTGCGGCTAATCTGTTTTGCTGCATTTCTGTTTAGTGTAGCTGACTAGACATGCGACCCCTGGCATTATTCCAGCCGGACAATATGATGAAAATAATCTCCTCAAAATAGAGAGCGTAAAGTAAATTGGTTTGATTTTAAACAACATTGTTGGGATTGGAAAAGTTGAACCTGTAGGTTTTTGCATTTTATTTTTAGTTGGAAATATTTTTACCTGAAATAAGTCAGATTATGGCTATATTGTTATAGCCATAATTAATGAATGGGGTGCATATCATGAAAATCTTTAAAAAGTAATAGGAGAGACAGGGGCAATTTTAAAAAAATCATAATAAAAGTTTATTAAATGACTTCAATGCATTAAAGCTATTTTTGATGGTTTGAAGACAAAGTTTTAGTAGTTTTATATAATTAACATCAAGTCATAAGACATTTTCAGTAATCAAACATTTGTTGCATCATCAATTTGATGCACAGCGTCTTGCTCTGAGATAGTTTACTTGCCACCCCCACAGTGTGTCTTTGTTATGGCTACTGACAGCTCTGCTGCACAAATGACTGAGGCAGTCTTTGAGCCGTTTGGGTTTTTTTTTGCCGGTGCACAAATAATAAATCCTGAATAAACAGATGGAGATCGTGTAACTAGAACCTGCTGCCTTTACCTCTGCCAACCTTCAATTCATGTCTGCCAAATACCTCCCGATACTATTCATAGCACATACTGCTAGCGTAGCCAAGACTCACTCTCAAGGAACAGAAACTGGATTGTGTTTAGGGAAAATATGTAAAATGAGTGTGCAATGGCTCAAAAGATAACTTCAGAATTAGTTTAGGTTTTTTATTTATTACGACTTAACCCAATTCACAAAACTTTGGCCGTTGTTAAAGCCTTGAAAAGGGAAGCCAGACTACAATTTTGAGCTAAGACTAAACCTGTTCACACTTCAGATAAAGGGAAGAGATCCAAATATCAGAACTCATGGTGAGTCAGTTGAGCTGACCACCGAGCTTCAGAGCTGTTTAACAGCCAATAGGACGATCAAATCCTGGCACATGACATTTGCCAGCTGTCTACTGACACAATCCAAATAATCACAGCACACACAGCCAAGTCTCTAACCTGCTGTTGTGAACAGGATGTCGTTTACCTGAGCTAAAGCTTTCTAGATTTTCAAGTTGAAACTGGTGAGCTGTTGATGTTTACAGTTTGAAGCCTCAGTGCTTTATTCTTGGCTGATTGTGTTTTTCAAAGTAAAGATCCAACTTAAGTCTGTGATCAGCTTTTGCCCTAAAAATGATTAAAATGAGAGGTAACGTCTCAATGTATTGTGCTTATATTTTCAAATTTATGAGCAAAGCGGTCAGACACATTACACACTCCTATCCAGCCTGCTGCTCTCTCCTCTACATGTTTACAAGATTTATCTGCTAGCAGGCGATTCAACAAACGGAGCCCCTTTGTTTAAGTCACTGTCACTGTGACGGGCTGTAATATTATCATGTTGATGTCAGTTGAGGACATGAAACATGAAATAGTTAGCTTTGTTGTTGTTATCTGATTTTATGTTCATGTATTTTGTATAATTTTGCATTGCTCTTGGTATGGATTATCTCTGCTAGATGTACTTATCCGATTCTAACCTGCTTTTATTTTATCATTTAATTTAAAACAGGAGATTCAGTAAAATGTAGTTTTTTTGATAGTGTAGAATAACTTGATGATAAAATTACCTTCCATACTGTGTCAGATAAGGTTTAGTCTGAAAACTGAAAAAGAGAATTGATCTGTGTATTTTTGTCTGCCATTATTTATGTGACAGGTGGGAAAAAGAACACTTATCAAACTTTTTTTGTATTTAAATTTTCATGTTAAACTTGGAATTGAAATGTTGTTATATAAGCATAAAAAAGGCTGATTTTATATATAAAAGGTATTAAGCTACTTTGGTTGGTTTCTATTGAAAATTTGTTAAAAAGGTTCATTAAATAAGTTCATAACAATACCAATAGTCACACTGCACACAAATGTTTTATTGGCCCCTTCAGGAGATTATAGCTTCAAGTTCAAAATCTTTAAGAATTAAATAACCGATAGCATATCTTCTAAAACTATAGTTAATATTTCCCCATGTTGCTTGTTCAGTATTTTTGTCCACTAAAGGTTCGGTGCACTGCCATTAATATTTGCTGGTTTGGGGAGAAAAAAACGCAAAGTGTCACAAACTGCATCCACGGCTGTTTTTCTAGTGGTTTTTCCTACATGTGAACTGAAATGTATTTACAGCTGGTGGTCCTGGTTGTTCACAGCAAACAGAGCTATTTTGGCTTCCTGGTCAGCTGGGAAAACCCGGCTGTGGGAAGTGAACAAACATCACTGTCCGCTCCTTCCTTAGCCTACATGTCCAGCCATCTTCCCCTCCATGTCCTTCAGGAGACATACAACGCCATTATCAGTCCTGGGTAGCGATTAGTGAACACGGTTTGTTAAGTAAGGGTGAGAACATGATGCTGGGGTGCCCAGCTGCAGATTAATGATCCAGCAAAGTGTGATGAGATTGTAATTTGACTCCTAATGAGAGCTAGCTTTTGCCCAGAGGCTCACTGTGGGATTGATTTGAGTGGATCTGTGGGAGTTTTCACATCATCCCAGATAGATTTTCAGCAAAGCAGCTGTATGGAGGAATGCAGACAAATTATATTTATTTCTGCACATCTGTTGCTGATTCTGCGAGGAATGCAGTTTGTTTTCATAATGGCAGCTTGTTCTATGAATGCCCATCAGTTCTAGCTGAACTTATTCACTGTTTCGCTTTCCTGCCACCTGTGGTAAATATGTGTAAGAGTAATCAAATAACCACTTTCGCTGGAGGCTTGATGACTCCAACATGGCTCTCTTTTAGCCCTCAGCTTTGGAGATATTTCTTTTAAACTTTTTTTTACGATGCGGCTTTTTTGTCACTGTTGCAATTATTTTAGACTTTTCTAATCACTTAACTCCCTGTATATATGGAAAGTTTAGATGAGTTGCTATTTTCATCTTAATATTCCTTAGTTAAATTGCATGTTATTTTGTAGGACAGCTGAGAGTTACAGGACTATGTGTTACATTGTATTTCTTCCCCAAAGATACAGGAAGTCATGAATTACTGAAAGTAGTGTAGTAAAAATTGCGTTATTAATCCAAGAGGAAAATTACATGTTGCTGTAACTCATATCATATGACAAATTTCTTCAGCATTAATATAGATGCTGATGGCTGTGTGAATCTCCTGTAGTGCCCTGTGTTACAGCAGTTCTGAAAAAGCCTCTGACTGAAGCATCTCTGACAAAAAACAAGAAAAAGTGCTGCTGTTAATTATTGTGAAAGACGTGTCTAATTCCGAGGCAGATGGACTCAGATTGAATCCACACTTGCATACTTTCATGCATATTGCAGACTCATAAGTATCACATAATTTGAACGTTTTTTTTCCCCGTCACATAAAAGTGTATTTCACCGCCTACCCTTTTGGTTGTTTTCGTCCTCTCTTTAGGTCAATATAATTCCCATCATTGCCAAAGCGGACACAATCTCCAAGAGCGAGCTTCATAAATTCAAAATCAAGATAATGAGTGAACTCGTGAGCAACGGCGTCCAGATCTATCAGTTCCCGACAGACGATGAAGCTGTTAGTGAGATCAATGCCTCCATGAACGTAAGTCACGTTTTGTTTTACTTTACAGAAGTGGATGGGTTCATCTGGCAAATTCATAGATTCTTTTAAGATTGATATGAAATGTTATCTTAGTGGCGTCACTTTGCAAGCCAACAGATTTTTATTTATCTGCAGAATGACCAACACAGCAAAACGTTACTAGGTGTTACTATGATCAGAGTGTATTTTTTTCTTTACACAAAAGTACCGTAATTTCCGGACTATAGAGTGCACCTGATTATAAGCCGCACCCCGTATATTTTAGAGGAAAAACCATTTTGTACATACATAAGCCGCACCTGTGTATAAGCCGCATGTGCCTACATACAGACGGTACACAGAAAGAGTTTTAATAATATACCTTAGCTTTTCTTTACAAACAGTGCCTGTGACGCGGCAGTAACACAGCAGCAATGGGCTCTTTGCACATAAAGCTCTGACAACAACCGCACGCTTT
>CAEFZY010063405.1:0-15155 GCA_903066815.1 Brachyrhaphis roseni | reverse complement strand
AGGCAGCACTGCAGAGCAGAAGACGAGGCTCAGCACAGGTAGCGCAAGGCAAACGAATGGACTCAGGCGACAGACTTAGACAAACATTGACAAGGACCCAACGAGGAACACAGGACACAGGTGGGACTAAATACACAGAGGGTAATCAAGGGAACGAGACACACCTGGGATCAATCGAGGGGAGACAGGACAACACGGAGAGCACAGAGACACAGAACTAGACATGAATACACAGAAAAACACGGATCATGACAGTTAGATGTGATCAATGTTCAGATGTTTTCTAAATCTAATCTCAGCTCATGTTGAAGCAAACATTCATGTTCACAAGTTTTAAAGTAAATTTCTTTCCTCCTGGTTTTGATTCTGTGTTTCAGGTTTTGCTCCGATCTTTAACTCAATAAATCAAACTTTCTGTTTCATGACAGAAACGGGAATCTACTGGACAAATACACAAAAACCTTTTTCCTCTCTGTTTGTTGAAAACATCAACATGTTCTCTGGTGATTCCTGGAGTTGATCAATAATCAATAATAGAGACCCAGGCTGCAGCAAGCAGAAACTCATATCTGGAGAATATTTAGACTAGAGAACGATAAACTCTGAACTTTGCTGCATTCGCTTTCTTCCTCAGTTTCTGCACTTCTTGTGGATTTTTGCTCCGATCTGAGATTTTTCTGTCTTATCTGTTATAAATTATCCGACCATAGATCGATGCTCCTCACCACATCAACAATTTGACACAAAAACTACAGATGATTATTTCCTGTTGGAGTAAAAATGACTACTTTCCCCCTAGGTTATCAATTATTTCTTGTATTTCATCACAGAAATGCAATTAACTGTTAGAACGTCAGAAAGAAAAACAGGAAGTAGTAACAGGCAGGCACTTCCTGATTGGTGCGTTTTGGATTTATATTCCTGTCTGAATAGTTTTAAATATTTCACAATAAAATGTCTCAGTTTGAAGCTTGTTTGGTTTCTCGTCTCATCTGAAGTTTCTCTGTTGGGAATGTGACCGTTTGAAAAGGTTTCTGCTGGTGAACGCAGCTCTGTCTCTTCTTCTGCTTTAGAAACTAAAAACATGAGAAACGCTGCAGCGGCTCCTGAACTCGTCTGATTTTCATTTAATGTGTGGAGCAGCACATCCTGCTTTGTTTGGCTCAGTAAAAACTAATATTTCACATAAATGCATCATTTATTCTCTAATGAATCCTGGAGCTGCTGGCTGGAGCTGAAGGTCAATAAAAGTTAATAAAAAGTCGTTTCAGCTGCATTTCTGCTGGCGGTTTAATGATCTCCACCAATATGTTTTAATCTGGTGAAACCTGCTGCAGCAGATGGTGAAACGGCCACATTAAAGCAGCCAGGCCGCTAACTTTGACAGAGAAAGGAAGTGGTTTTAAATTGACTTTCAGATACTTTGTTCTGAAGCGTGCGGCCCGGCTCGGCCCGGCTCGGCCCGGCTCGGCCCGTTATTATCCGACGTGTCAAAGCTCATCCATCTGGAGCGGCTGCAGCTCAGACTTATTTGTTTTAGCCGCAGCGCTGTTGGTCTGCAGTTATTGCTTCAGAGAGGCTCCACTCACTTCAGAGGACGAGACGTTGAATGAGATCTGCAACATTTAATGTGTCAAACTTTGATCGTTCATGAAGATCCTTCATCAAGAGCCAAATGTTTCCAACACCTGATTTTTTAAATCAAAAATCATTAAATATGTTTGAAGTTATGGATTTTTATGGGTAAAATTACAACTCAGCAGTTTGAGGTTGGAAAGTGACAAAATCCACATTTTGTCACTTTCCTGACATTTTCTATGGTAGCAACTTAAATTTTAAAAGAATAAAACTGCGCCTGACGTGACACTTCCTTAAAGTTTTGAACTAAAGTTCCTCCTTCAGATGAAGTCACGGGCCACTGGGCCGGGCCGGACCGGGCCGCCGGACCTTTTCTGCCTCATCGTTTCTGTCTGACTGAAGTTAGTGAAATGCCAGGAACAGCGAAATCATTAAAAAGTGAGTAAAAAAACCTTCAGTAAAAGTTCTGGTTCTGGTCGTGTTTAAGTTATTTCTTCTGATCATTTCAGGTGACAGACGCCTTTGGCTCCTTTTCCTGCCTGATTTTCAAACTTCTGGTTTGTGTTAAAGGTCCGGTCCATGATGGAGCCATCACGGTGCTTCACATGTTCAGGGACAGTTTCACTCCTTACATCAGGATTTCAAAAAGAATCACATTTGTTTTGATGAAAAATGAGTCATAATTTCAGTGACAATCTGAAATGTTTCATCAAACTGAATTAAAAACTGTTTAAAGAAGCAAACGTTTCCAAATGTCCATGTTTGTTCAGGGAGAACCAAACGTCTCCACGAAGCAGGAAAAATCTGATGGGACATAAACGCAGCGGTGCTGCGTTCAGGGACACGTTTCACACCAAGCAGCTTTACAGCAAACAACCTGCAGGGCAGGAAGGAAACGTTGGAGACATCAGGTTTCACTGCAGTCAGCCTGTCAAAGACGGATGAACAGTTCATTAGACTGAAGGATGTGAAGGTTCCTCCTGACGGATTCATTTAAACCTGGACTTCATTAACTTGACTTCACACTTTTCCTTGACTTTATCTGTCCAAACCGTTTTATCTGGACGTTAACTGCCAGCTGGTTCTCCAGCCCTGCAGGTCTTTGATGGTCCAAATCACCGAACCATCAGATGACAGGAAGAAAGAGCGTTTGACAAATTTCCCTCCGCTGTGGCGCTTTGGAAGGCAGCGTTTGCAAATTGGCTCTAAATTCTCCCGTCAGTCAGAAGGCAGGTCAGATCCTGTCGATCAGAACCGGGTCGTTCTGGACCCTGAGCTGGTCTGCTGACCTCAGCAGAAAGAACCAACATGGACATGAAGACGTCTCCGGCAAACGGCATCATGGAGGAGCATCGCTGTAAGAACGAGCTGAAGGTGGAGCGAAGGAACGAGTAGGAGCTTCTTAAAGAGACAGAGCCCCAATTTCACAGCGTCAAATTGAGACGTCAGATTTCTTTAAAATCATATTTGACACATGCAGCATTTTGATATTAACTTAAATTAACATAGTTACTAGATTGTGCTGCAAAATGTCGCTCTGCCTAGAACATATATAACACCACTAAACTCAGAAAAATTAAATTTATGTTTTCATTTTGCAAACTTTTCTGTCTCTAAGGAATTATAACAAATGAAATAATTTAAAATGATCTGCTATTAATATTTGAAATTATGTCAGTTTATGCCAACCTCAGAATACAACATCCATCCATCCATCCATCCATCCATCCATCCATCCATCCATCCATCCATCCATCCATCCATCCATCCATCCATCCTGGTTTTTACGTCTCACTTTTCCTGAAGTTTGGTTCCCTGGGAAATAAAATGTTTTTGTATTTCTGTTTTATGTTGTTGTTTTTGGCCATGAACAGAATTTATATTACATAAAACGTCGACTGACATTCAGTATTTTCCAGAGTTTGCTGATGCTCTTAATTCATAATTTAAATGAAAAGTTTCTCGGTGCATTTTAAGCGATTCTGTTTGGCTCACATGTCACACACACTTATTCCCATGTGGAGAAGAGCTTGATGAGCTGATGAATTATTTACTAAATATTATGAAAATGAGGAGATATTTGATTTCTTGCCCTTTTTCATGGAAACTGTCTCTTCTGTCTTGCAGCGAATCATTAAATGTGAGAAAACTTTAAAAGCTTCAAATCTTCTCAATCAGAAAAATAAAAGACACATTAGAAAAATTAGAATTAATTTGATGCATTTGAGACAATAACAGGCAACGACAGATAAAACAAGCAAATACCTGGTTGAAAAAACATTAAACAACTTTTGTGTTCTCCGAGAATGGAGCCTTGAGGAACTCCAGAAACGATCACCATCAGCTCAGATTCATCTCACTGGTTGTGCTGTTTGGACTGACACAGCACAGAGTTTATAGGAGGACAGTCTCATCGACCTTTCAACTCAAAAGAAGAACCAGAACCCAGAAATGACAAAGATAAGAAAAGAAAAGGTTCTGACAGGAACAAGAAAAACGATTCAATAAGACGTTCGTGTTCGCTCTGTTGGAGCATTTTTAGTTCTAAAGCAACTAAAAGAATCAGAAGTTTACCAGTTAGTTCGTTAAGAGTGAGGATTCATGTTCTGTCTGGTTTATGAAACTGATTTCAGTTTGACATCCAGTAGCTTCAGGATGTTCAGAAAGAGGCTGATAGTAATAAAAATCCCCACACAGTTTGTTCACAGTGAACGCAGCATTAAGCACAGGTTCAGCTAAAAACGCCTGGTGGATTCTTAAAGGACAGATCTGTGTTTCTGGCTGGTAGGGAAGCAATCAGCTGAACTTCTCAGAGAAGATGGATGCTGAAAGCAGACTGCATGTTGGAGAGCCGCGCTCCAGCAGATGTGAAGTGAAAACCAACATCTGGCTGTCAGTTAGAGGGCAGGATGGAGGCATGTTGTTGTTCACTGATATATTTTATGTTCTGCTTCGTTCTGGTTGTAAATGTGAAGGAGGAAGCAGAGAAAACAACCTGAATAGCAGGAGATTTGCTTCCTCTTCATCACCTGAGTGCCGCCGACGTGACGGACAGGCGGAATTACAGGCTGGGAGCCGCACACACACACACACACCCACCCCCACACACCCACCCCCACACACACACCCACACACACATTCGTCTGGTTTAGCTGGAAGACTGCAGAGCTAAACTCATTTCACCTTTGCTGCAAGAGCGCAGCTCCAAATTGCTTCCTTTCCTGAGAAGGCCTGGGTTGCTGTAACGAACACAACAGTCCTTGGGCGCTTCAGCAGATCCTTTTACACTCCCAACTCTTCGCTGTGTGGGTGTGTGTGTGTGTGGGAGTGTGTGTGTGTTCGCGGCGCCTTTCATGATGAGCGATTACTTTCATTGGTGTTAGCAGCTGCTGAAGGCGAATGCACGGTGAGGACGCACAACGAGCTCTGCTGGCAGTCGCTAGAGGTCACATTATATGGCCAATCATTGCTTCATTTGTTCTCGTTAAGTGCGTCATAATTGTAACTGTCCGTGGCCAGAGCTCTAATCATGAGTGACAACTCTGCCAATTTTACAAGGGCCTGCATGCAGCCGGCTCCCGGGACGCGGCGCCGTTATTTCTGTCCAGCAGGCTTTGCGGTATTTGAGGAGGATTACTGCTGCTTGTTTGTTGCCGCCGATCTTCACTTGGAAGGTAAAGAACGCACCAGTAAACAGCCTGCAGCCCGAATGGGCAGCACCGCCTGTGACAAAGTCCACTCAGTCTGTGGCAGCCAATCAATAAGAGCCTCGGCGCTCCTCCACCCTCTCCGTGTGTCTGAGTCCAGTTAGGGAGCAACGCCGGGATTTTCTTCCTGTTCTTTCAGAGCTTAAGTTTTCCGCTGAACCCACAAGGAGGGTTGCTAAATTGTAGCTCCATACTAACAGCTTCCTGTGAATGAATTACCATTTGGATAGAAATGTCACAGCTTTGGAAAGTGTCACTGGGCAGAGAGGAACTGAGAGGAACCGCTGCTTTATTAAGGATGGAGGAGAAACCCAGGGCTTCATAAACAACACAAATCAGTTTCTAATAAAGCAATCATCTTGTGCTTGGCTGTGAATACAGAGGCAGAAAACAGGAAATGAAAAATTCCCTGGTAATTTGGTCAATTTTGTGTTGACCTGCTCTGACTTCAGCACCATGAAGTCCAAACTCCTCTGACTGGGAAACATTTCATCAGAGAAACACAAATATAACAAAATACTGACCAGTTATTGATTCAAAACATGAATAAATATTGATGTAAAAAACAAACAAATGATTCATCTACATGTTTTTCCACTAATTCAGTCAAATTCAGTTCACTTTATTTTCATGGCACTAATTCACAAACTCTTTAAGTAACAAGAGCAGAGCAGTAAGTTTGTGCTTCATTAAAGTATCCGAATCCTGCAGACCCGCCAGATGAACCGGATCTCCACACACTGACAGAAAAAATGAAATGTTCTAAATGTTAAAACACAGAACAGTTACAGCAGGTAAAGATAAAAAAACATGATCTGCATAAATCAGTGAGAAACTCCACAGAAACACAGAGGAGCGAATGAGGAGCCCTGAGGTTCACCAGCATCAAACATCTCAGAGAAAATGTTTGTTACAACAAGCAGTGGCTCAAACGTCCTCCTCAGACTCTCTGCCTGAACGCAGCAGCTTCTGCTAATCAGTTCATCATTTCATAGATGAAATGATTATTTATTTGATTAATTGAAACATGTCAGACTGACAAACAGCAGAAATGTGTATTTTTGTGATTTGCATTCAGATGTTTCTGCAGTTTCAGGTTTTCATCTGAAATATCTTTATTACTTGTTTGGTTGTGAATAAATGGAAATCCTGTCCTGCAGAAGTCCAAAGACAAGCAGTGAGTTTTCCAGAGGAGCCAATAAATCAGAGCTATTGAAATGTCAATATAACATTTACTTTTAATAACCAGAAGGTAATAATGACTCGCAGTATGAGAGGAATGTCGTCCTGACACCGTTTGTTAAACCAACCATGACCCGACTTCAGCCTCACAAAGATCTGATCTTTCACTTTCACTCAGAAAAAGCCCGACCCGACCCGACCCGATTTTAAATCTCAATAATGACCCGTCTCGTTTAAAATATTGCTTCAAAAAAATGCTTTTTATTTTTGTTGCCAACACATTTATCCACCAGCATTTTCTACTGAATGGAATAACTGAAAACAAAGTGCGACCAGAACCAGAACCGGTTCCAGAACATGCCGGATCCCCCCTCTGGTTCTGGTTCTGGTTCTGGTTCTGGTACAGCAGCGCCTGAAGACTCTTAATCTGCTCAGATTACGATTCGTCCCGTTTCTCCTGCAGCAGATTCACAACTTTTAATCCTCCAGTTTAAAACGCTGAACGTTTAAAACCTCTGAAGTGAAGATTCACATTAATCAGCTCCACTTGGCTGCAAATTCATCTTTTAATAACCATTTAGAATCACAACTTTATGAACGTTGGATTATTAGGAAAGGTTTTAATAGAAGGAACAGAACCAACATGGCAACAAGAAAATGATCAAAACACAAACACACATGGATTATGAAACAAACAGGATTAATTTAAAAGTTTACACAACTTTAGATTATAAAACAGCCAAAGTTTCCTGAGAGGACGACCTGCCCTCGGTGCTTTACAAGTTATGATCTTAATGAGAGTTTGGGTTTTGTCCTTTCCCAAGTTATTGTTTTTCAAGTGAATTACCACTAGTTTGTACTGTGGTCATTATACACCCCCACACACCCCCACACACACACACACACACACACACACCCACACACACACACACAGTGAGTGAAAATATTGAATTTTTGCTCAGAGAAAAGCTTCGGTCCAGCGGCAGAAAAGAATGAGCTTATTAAAGTAAGAGTGAAGAGGAAAATGTGAAGCATGTGAAGCAGAAATGTTCCTGCCTGCTCCTTTCCTTTTGTTCATGTCAACCAAGCTGCACACACACACACACACACACACACACATCCAGAACCAGGACAGAGACAAGATGATGACTGATACGGTCACAACTCAGCGCTCGCAAAGGAGACAATCTGAGACGCGACGGCTCCTCTCAGCCTGGCCGTCACTTTGCCTCATTTTGCTCACTTAGCGGTCCGGTGGTACCTGCCAGGCGGCCATTATCGCCTCCATCTCTGCAGCTAATAAGGATTGCCAGATAAGGAGTCCCTTTAATAAGTCCAATCAGGCTTTAAGACTTTTGTCTTTCTGATCTGTCCTTTCAGGTCATGAAGGTATTTCCATCAAGAGTTTTTCCTCTAAAAACTTTAATCATCAGAAAATGTTTATTAAGAGCTCAGAAAAACATCAGAGAAGAAAATAAAATGCTCAGGAAAGATGCAAATCCCAAGAAGACATAAAGAGTTTCAGTCAGCAGGACGAGCTGCTGAACGAATGTTTCTGCTGTTTCTATGTCTGATGAATTTCTCTCCACATTCTGGTGAACAAGCATCAAATGATCAACATGGAGGGAAAATGTTCAAACCTGAGTTCATGGGATTTTCCACCTGCTTTACTCTGACACCCATAAATAAAGTACAAATCCTCTCCATCGACCTTCAGTTTAGAAACCATTTTATCCTAAATATGGTTTCTGGGATAAAAACTACTTTTGTTTTTGTTTTTGCCTAAAAAAGATTGCATGTTTTCTTAAAATATAACATTTCAAAATGTAAATGTCAAATAATCTTTAGGTTTTTTAAAATGCACATTTTTTTAGTGCAATTTGTAATAGAGGAATAAAAGAAACACAGGAAAACATTTACTGATAAAATAATATAATTTTTAATTAAATAGGATAATAATAGAGCATTGAAGCAAGAAAATAACTGACCGAGACTGTTCAGAATAAAGAACTGTTCAAAAGAACCAGATCGTTCATGAATGTCTCATCACTAATCTGAACTGACGGCCTGACCAAGCAGAGCATAAATGAGACAAAGACCCACGGTGACTCTGGAGGAGCTGCAGAGACTCAGCGCTCGGGTTGAACTGGATAAATCTACGCTGCGTCGCGGAGCAGAAAGAATAAAAACAGATGAAGTTCTGCATCAGTTTCACAAAAGTCTTGGAAAAGACTCAGCAAACATTCAAACGGCTGAAGATGTGATGAGGAAACAGAAAACTGGAGGAGGAGACGGACGGAGCGAAACCTGAGCTGAAGCTCATCTACCAGCAGCACAAAGCCTGATTTATCTAGAAATGTAGACAGTATTGATTATAAATGCTTGAAGAACTTTTATAGGTTTTGGTTTGTAAACATTTAAAGTTTATGGCTGTAATGTGTTTGTTTTCCTGGTTCTGTTTTTAAAGAAGTGAATGAAAACGTGATTTGGGGACTTTGAGCTTTTTGACTGAATGATTGTCTCTGAAGACGTCAACACTTCTGCTGACCCTGTGATGGTTTGTGACATTTGGAGTTTCTGAAACATGTTTAATCTCAGGATAATTATGGCAAATCTGACAGCACTATCCATCACGGCCAATTGTAATTACCTGCATATAGATCACTGTCACACAGAAAGGGCTGCTAGGGGAGGTTCTGTGTGCGGATGGAAAACATTCAATCAAAATGCCAACAGCAACACGAGCGAACAGGGATTTCTAACATCCGGCTCCCACGGCGCCGATCCAGGTGGCAATCACACAACCGGCTCCGTCAGGAAGAGGTTTTACCTCGGAGCCAACATCCTGGTGGGATTACACCCGGAAAAGATTTGGATTTATCACCAACCAGCAGGACAAACTCACCTCCACCCAAGTCTTCATGGACGGCTGGATCTGTGCAGAGAGACTTTAAAATGGTTAATGTCACCATGGTGACGGTTTTGTTTGTGCTATAAAGAAAGCTGAAACAACTCCATGACTGTTTAGATGCAAACTGCTTGTTCTTCCATTTCATGAGAGAAATATTTTCATTCTCATGTTGTTTGTCTGGCAGGTGTGTTTGTTGGATTTTCTCCTTTCTGTCAGTTTGCTGTAATAATCCTTCAGTCTGTTTCTGTTGTCACAAGACCTTCAACCATGAATATCAATTCAATCTGTCATATTTCACTGCTGATCGCCTCTTCTGCTCCTCTGACACTGACAGAAATCTGTTCACTCACTCTTTACTTGTTTTGTTTATCTGGTTCTTTCATGGTAACAGATAGAAATTTCCTGCTCATAAATTCTTGTACATGAATAAAATATTGCATGATGTGGATCAGAGCCAAACAAACATCCTTCATATCTGAATATTATGCATGTCTCTTTTTAAATCTTCCTTCCTCTTCTGCCTGACAGATGAAGAAGAAATGTTAAAAATACAACCTGAGTTTGTTATTACCCTTCAGCACAAACAGCCACCAGATGTTATTACCCCTGGACTGACGGCGGCCATGTTGGAGCAGAACCGTAACCAGACAGCATCCTGCAGGCTGCGGCTGTAAACCAGCCGGGTTTCGGTCCAAACAGAGAAAACCCGAAATAAATCCCAACCAAACGCAGCAAACCAAGACAGAACCCAACAAATCAAGCTTTGGTCAAATATATGAGTTTTGTTCAATATTTGTTTTGCTTACATGCATCAACATTTTAGATGGATTGGTGAATGGTCCAGTTAAATCCTGATTCATCTCGGTATTCTCCTGGTCACTTCACTGTCTTATTCCATGTCTTAATCTTCATCTGTAGTTTCCATGGTAACCATCTAGATGGCTGTAGACGGTGTCAGGTCGAAGCTCATTGTGGTTAAAATTCCCTCAGTCAAAAACAAAACAACAGCAGCGTCTCCAAATAAATTCATTTTATTCAATTTAGTTTGATTATCCTGCAGCAAATCACAGCAAATATTCTGTCCAGTAACTTCAGACAAACGTGTCCACAGAGCGTCCAGGTGTCCAGACAGGTTTACATTTAATTACCCACAAATTCAGTATAAACAGTATTAAGTTATCTAAGGACACCCAGCCGTTAGCAGGAACTCATTAACCTTGCAGTAATACTGTTAAAGATAAAAACATCCCAACATGGTCATAACCAGATTATAAAACGTTGGTTTGAATTTTTTACTCTTGCTTAGTTTTAGCATGCGGCTCTAATCAAATCTGACTCAGTCTGAATTTGACAAAAATGGATTCTGGCATCCAGAGCCTGTCATGCAAGTTTAATTTCCTCCTTCGTTAGCGTTTGAGTGTTTGTCTTTCCCTGTGTTTGTACGTCTGAGTCTCTGTCTGTGTTGGGATCTGTGGAGGGAAGCAGGTCTGGACTCTAAACTGTTCTAAGAGTCTGAACTGGGTCACAGCGACACAGAGCCATCGATGTCAGGGACGAATCTCTAAAGTCTGGGAGAGAAAATCAGAACGGCCAAGTGAAGATGAGCAACGCAAGAAATCTAACAAAAACTGCACCGAAATGTCAAATTTCTTCTTCTTTACGCATCAAGCAGCTTGTATGTTTGGCTCTTCTGCAGAAAGTCAAACAGAGAGAGATCACAGAGAGCAGCTGCTGCTTCACAGGAAAAACTCAGCAGCTTTCAGCAACGCTTTGTTTAACTGACCAGAGAAAACTTTGGCTGTAAATCCACCATTTCAGCTGAGACGTTTCTGCTGCAAAAAAGTTACAAATTTAATCATTCATATATGCTAAAACATGAGAATTATCTCCCTGGCAGTTTGGACTCCAGCGACTTAGAAGTCTAGCATGAAATGACTTTGCTTCAACCTCAATTACAGCTGGGAGTAAAAATCAGTGAAGTGACGCCGATGCCAGGTTATAAATTTGTATAATCTATATCTCGGTTGGCCCAGATTACCATTAAAACAGTCACATTAATAGTGAAATGAAAGGCTTGAGGAAGTCTTCCTGATCAGCAGGAATGTGGGAACCTCAGGAGGCAAAGATCAAACTCAGAGGTGAACGTTTGGAAAGTCGGGGCACAGCCGCTTCTTTTTGAAATTTGATCATTTATGAGTCTGGATTCGACTCTCAGATTCATCACAGATTAATCCTGGGAGACATTTTGTTACAAATAATCAGAAACCAAAGAAAGGTGTTCCTCATATCAATATTGGTGCAACATGATGGATTAATGTGCAGAAGAAAGTTCATGAAGAATCAGAACCAAACTGATGGTCCAGTGCATTAGCTGTGACCTCTGAGCATTAGAGGTGTTTCGTTCTGATCCAGAGAACGAAGAAAAACAATATTTCATCTCATCTCTTTATAAACTGATCCAACTGTCAATTACTGAGCACCAAATTACATCCAGACCCACTTTAATTCAAAGTTTTGAGTCAAACTCTTTGGAAAGTTAAAATGTTCTTTCACTTTGCTTTGCATGTGATTCTCAGAGTCCTTAAAGTTATCAGATCATTGATCTGATCATTGATCTGATCATTGATCTGATCATTGATCTGATCATTGAAACTGTCAGGAATATTCTTCAACTTCACAAAGTAAAGTTATAGCAGTCATGATATTAAGCCAGACAGTAGAGTTAGCATCACTTCCTGTTTGAACTCCTTCAGCAGAAACAGGCAGCAGACGTCGAAAGGTCAAAGGTGAAGAAGACTGTAACTGGAAACCATCTGCTGTTACTCTGGAGGAAGTGGAGAGGAAATGATCTGAATGTTGGGGTGAAGCGGCGCGGCGAGGCGGCAGCAGGTTATCAGAATAAAGTCTGATCTGGACCTGCTGCGTCTGCAGTCAGGACTCGGCTGGACGGGGAACAGAACTTCATCTCCACACAATCACAGACAGATTTCTTTGTCTTATTCTTTTCATCTCCTTCCTTCACACGTCTGAGTTTAATAAAAAAATGGCTGGAATAATGTGATACGAGTCAGAAAATAAAGAGTCTTAAAGCAGGAAGATGTTGGTGTTGGTCATGTACCGACAAGCAGCGCTCACACAGATGGCAGCATGTTTTTACAAATCCAAGCAGAAAATAAAAGTTAAAACCGTTTTCTGTCATGTTCTTCAACAGGCTCATCAGGTTAGGTTGCAGATTTTAAACATCACTGATAAAATCTTTGCAGCTAGAAAGTTTATGATGCAGATTTGATTACAGATTTTGGAAAGCGTCCCATTTAGAGATGGAACCAAATCCTTCAGGTTGCGGCTCATTAAGGAACCGACTGGATGAAGGAACCTGCTGCTCAGCTGTTCCTCCAATCACCAGTTAATTGTGGCTCCGACTCGCCGGTATCAGCCCGGCTCGGCCCGATTACCGCCTTATTAATGTAAATCCCTGAGAGATAAATATGGCACATGCTCAGTATTTACTTTGCGAGTTCGTCGGCTGCAACGCTTCATAGGGATTTTTTTAATGAGTTTTAACCAGCTACCAAGGAGGGCAGCTGGTTTTTACTCCATCCTGCAGTCCGCTCACGTGAAAGAGAAACAAATAAATTAAGAGGAGAAAAAAGTTTTAGCATGATGGACGTCTGCAGAGGTGAACAGGCTTTGTTTTAATTTAGTGTTCAGGAGCAGAGGTAATTTATCTACGTTTGTATCTACAAACATAATTCAGACGCTGCACTTATCTTGTCTGCAGCAGGTGATGTAAATACTCCGTCCTTTGTTTTGAATTAATCAGCTGCTTGTCTCGTCTCTCATTATGCAGGCCTGGATCTGCAGCTATACTGCATCCTTAGCAAAAACAAGCCAGCTGCATTGATTTAAATGGAAAGCTTGTCTTGTTATCATATTTAAACAGACAGAGGATTTTCTCAACAGGACAGTCATTGTTTATGGTTTGCATTTCTGGGGTTCATTTCAGAGACAGTTAGGATTTCAACTCCAATCATCAGCTTTCTGTTTCTGACTGAGCAGAAAACATGTCCGCTCCCTCTGCCCTCAGTGCTCTTGGCCAGCAGCTGACACTCATGCTGCTGCAAGTCTGTCCTCATTTAGGAAATGGCCAGGCTGATAAACGGCCGCGGCGAACAGAGCGCCGGCCGCCCGCAGGGTCAGCAGAGAGCTGCTCGATCTGCCGTGACCAAATGACACGGTGAGGCGGTGGAGGAGGAGCCGGATCGCAGCACAGCATCAGCACTGAAGCTCTGCATGCTGCAAATAACTGGGTTATCAGCTCATCTCACTGCACTACTCCTTCACTGCAAGGAGGACAAGCAGCACACTGCAAAAAACCCCACTAAATACAACCCACTGCAAATATCTACAGTAGAGACTAAAGTAACTTACAGGTAACTTCTTTAGATTATTTCACTCAGATTTTTTCTCACTTCAGAGGTGAAATAACTGGTCAGAGAAACTAAAACTTTTTCATCACCATTAAGGAGCTGGTTACCAAAAACAGCCTCCTGTATCTTGCTGAAACGTTAAAAAGTTAATTTTGTCTTATTTCAAGAAATTTCCCCTAAAATCCACAAAAAAATACTTGATAAGATTTTGTGTTTTTCAGTGCAAATAAAGACCTTTTTTGTCTCTGTCTGCAGTTAAATCAGGTTGGTTTATTATTTGACATTTCTATAATTTCAAAATTACCAAAATTATTTCTATCTGCTAAAAGCCAGAAAACTTATTGAGAATATTTCTGACAGATTTATTGTAACTTTTTTTACCTCCACCTGGTCAGTATCGGGGATAACTGTCATGTCTGACTTGGGTCAAACCTTTTAGGTTTCCTTCCTCCATCTCCTCCCAGTCATTTACTTCAGTTCTGGTCCATTCGTCCTGACAGAACCAGTAGAACCGGGTCAGGTTTGCAAGCCGCCTCAATCAGACCTTTTCAGATCAACCCGTAAAATCCTGACAGAAATGCTGCAGTTTGTGCTGCTAAGGGCCAGTTCCTGCCCCTCTGCGGGGTATTTGGGCCGGGGTATTGGGGCCGTTGCGTCCTGTGGCCAGCTGGGTGTCGCTGTCACGGTTAAATCTGGTGACTGGGTTAATTCTGGAGGTTTTCTGGACAGGGACTGATTAATGTGGCTCCTCTTCACAGAGCGCTGGCAGAACCAGGCCAGCGAACGCTCCTCTGTCTTTCAGTTGTCATGGCAACCCACATAAAATAGTATGGATAACATCTGGACTTGCTGCAGACAGGCATTACATGATTGAGCAAACGAAGAATTTAATTAAAAGAAGAAGGATATTCAAAGTATAAATGTTCTGCTCCTGTTTCATAGCTTCAGACTGCAGATTAAAACAAAACATATTAATTTTAATAACTTCTTAATTCCTCCAAATTAAATCTGTGATCTGTTCCATTTTAATTTCCACATCATTAATGTTTATAATGTAATTAACAGAATAAACATTAATAAATATTTTATTCTGATCACAGATGTAAACGTTATGTTTATGAGGAACTTCAGATTACTGGATCATAAACGTATTTAGAATAGAATATAGAATAGAATAGAATAGAATAGAATAGAATTCAACTTTATTGACATTGCAATGTCACAAGCACAAGCAACGAAATGCGATTTGCATCTATCCAGAAGTGCTATACATGATATAGATGTTTATTTGCAGGTGAACCAAGTAGCAATAATGGCGTGGAGCTAAAACAGTCCGTGGTGTGTGTG
>CAEFZY010063398.1:0-30635 GCA_903066815.1 Brachyrhaphis roseni | reverse complement strand
TATATATATATATATATATATATACATATACATACTTGGTCCTAAATGTATTAAATTCTAGTGAAAACAAAACATAGTTTGCATGTTTTTTGCAACAAGTGGCCCTTGCAAGTTCATTACTATGATTTAGGGACACTGCCAGCATATTTTACACCAATTTCTTACTAAATTAGAGGTGTTGTAAAGTCCTGCTTTTCTATCATTTAAGCCGTTCCCCCCCCCCATGCAGTCAGTTCTTTAAACTGTAATCCAAGCTTTTATTTCACACCACTCGGGTTACTGTAATGGACACTTTACGTTGGGGTGAGTCAGTCCTGTTTCGAAACACTGCTGCCTGTGTTTTTCACTCCTACTTGTGTTCTCGGCCCCTCTGGTTGGCCGAACAGCAGCTACTGCTAGCTAGGTCTAGGAGGAAGTTCAGGAAGCTTCTCTCTAATTGTAGAATAACCTACCTTTGCATATTTGAGAGGCTTCTTCACTGCCTGTATTTAAGCTTGTTTTTAACCTTTTGCTTTTGACTTCATGAGGCTTAGTTTCACTTGATATTTTATTGTTCTTGTGCCAAACTTTATCATTGTTTTCTTTTAGCATATGCTTTTAGTATGCCGTTATGAGGTGCATTTTGTTTCAGCCGTTTCACTTTATTAATAAAGTTGATTTTGGCCAATAAAGCAGATTTTGATTGTGATAGAGGCAACACTACAAGTCAAATACAAGCGATCTAAAGTCCTTCCAAACAACACCTAGACTCAGGTTTGCATTGACATCAGCCCTACTTGGTCCGCTTTAATCAAACTCTAGTTTATTTGTGTACAAACTCTGTTTTGCTTTGGTAAGCCTTGGATTTGCAATCGAACTCTGACCTTGACCAATAAAGCAAACTATTGTCTGCCTACAAACCTACGTTTCGGTTTGATTAAAGTGAACTCCGGCACAGTTTGAATACGTATGTGGATGCAAGCAGACTGGAGGCCACTCGAAAGCAGGAACTGGACTATACTGCAGTAGGGCTTTTTGAGTGAATGGAACCCCAACTCATGCAAAATAGGAAGAAATGACTCCTGGTCTTTTACCAAAAGGCAAAAGAGAAATCCTACAATTGATGAAATCTGACACCACTCCATTTTTGTTTACATTTTGTGAAGAAGGAAGTTGCACTCACGTCATTTTCGGAAGTTTTCATGTCATTTCCTTCAAGAGTTCTTGGTGCAGGTGAAGAGGAGAACAGGTTTCAAAGTTGGTACAGTATGATGTGGTGAAACTGAAATCAAACTCATTTTATTCAAACATGCTTTGCCAACAAAACTGTGATGGAGGGAATGCTACAGGTCGAGTGTAGGCGATCTAAAGTCCTTCCAAGCAACACCTTCGCTCAAAGTCCTGACCTGCCCGTGCCGTTGGAGGTTGCTGGGAATTTCATCAGCTAAGTGAAAGTGCGAGTTAGCCGGACACAAAGCCGTGGCGAGCTCTCGTACTTTGAGGCACCGGCAGAAGGTTTCCACGCCGTCCGGAGAGGAGTTGGGGTTTGTAACGCTTCCAGACACACGGAGGCAATACGATAGTGTCAGGGATGCTTTCAGAATGAGAGTTCTGTCCACTGGGTTGTGCTCACTCCTGACCTCGGGTTACATCAGCAGTCAGGCAGGCAGCTGAAGACCAGCCCGCCTCAGGCAAGGCAGTGTGTCAGGGGCCAGAATGTTTCCAATCACAAGCCCCGAGATGGACTCTTTCGCAACACTTCTTTATTGTAAAGCTCTTTTCCTCTAAACAGAGCAGAACCAAAGATATTCCATTTAAAAACTCATAAATTTACCTTCGCGATTGCGTTTTATACCGGCCTCACCTTCGAGCAGCGCCATATTTTCCTCATTTATTTAAAGCCACTCTATATTTGTGTTTCCGTCGGGAATCTGATGTGACTTTCATGTTGTTGTTGGGTAAAGATTTCTCCGCTTATCAGCACCAAAAAGGCAGACTTTGAGATAACATACCGGGGGATAAACAGCCACTGCTGGGCCGCTAAAGAAAAGGACACGGGAGGTTTTCAAACGTGTCCCTTATCTCTGCTCCCCTCTTTCTCGCAGGACAACACACACAGAGAGCGAGCGAGAGAGAAATGCCTGCGGAAAGGCTTCCTGGATTTTTCAATGTGGATTTTCTTCAGTTTTGTCTCCAGCAGCTCGCATTTCCGTTGTTATCTCCTAATGTTTTTCAAATACGTTTCTTTCAGCTCATTTGGTCCATGACTAGTGCATCTTTGTTAGTCCTCTGTTTACCCTCCGTGGGATGCCCCCTTTTGCCCCACGTTATCGTGAGACGGCTGAAAGAAAATGGAGGGGAGGTAATTAACTCAGAGGAGGTCTGCTCACATGCACAATGGTTCTGCACTTCTTTCTCCTTTCCAACTCCCCCCCCTTCCCTCCCTTCACCTTTTGTCTCCCACTTGAGTCATTACTGTAGCCTTCTCCCTGGAAAATCCACTGACCTCCTCCCCCTTCCCTCGTCCCCTCAACCGCCCACCTTGGGATTTATGGAGAGAGACCCCGCTGATTGAGGTGCTCTACTTGCAAAAGCTAATTTACAGCTTTAACATCAGCCTAAGTGATTTCTAATCAGGTGAGGACATTTTGAAAAGAGCCGTTATTAATGGAACACAAGGGAGCAACAAATACGTGACCGACCTTGACGCCGCCGACTTCTTCCCGGCTTCTGCCAAAACTTAAATGGAGTTTGGCAAGCGGTAAACATTCAAAAGAAAAAGTTTGATTTATTCAAAAAATATTTTTTTTCTTTGCTGACGACATTTAATTATGAAAAACTGATGATCCTCGAATTATTATAATTTGTAACCTTGGCTTTAACAAAACAAAAAAAACAACATAAGTCTTGAAAACAGGAGATAAGCATAATGAGAGATCTGTAACCACGCAACTGTATTCACATATTTACCTCTTCTTTTTTTTAATTTTTTAATCAGTACAACCTCAACACAGACTAAACAAAATTTGCACAAAGCAGCAATGGAATGTAAAAGGCATCCAGTTGGATACACTGAGCGCACCCTCCAATTTGAAGCAAAGAAACATGAAAGGCCCTCCTGAGTTTTGTTTGCCCACTCCTGTCTTTGCTTTTGAAAAATATACATATCTTTTGAACCTTTTGTTGTGTGTGTGCTTTCTTTTTCCACGTCAAAAGCCCAAACTTCGGCGCGTTCGGTTGGGATTTTATGTGATAAATCAACACAAAAGTAGTAAACTGTTGAAGTGGTAGAGAAATAATGGATAGTTTTCAGGACATTTTACAAGTAAAGCTTGTAAAAGCTTTACTTGTAAATAGGCTTCATTGTGTCAGACAATAGGCTTCATTGTGTCAGACAATAGACCGGAAAGCGTTCTGCGGGATGAACAAAGCTCGTCAAGATATTGTTTTAAAAACTTTAGTTACTTCTAAATCCCAGTTGAAGCACGTAGAAGTAACTGGACTTCTAGTTCAAATGCATTGAAACACGAATAAGTCTTTATTGTTTTTCCCCACGTTGTTTGGACGCCTTTGTGCACATCCCTGGCTTCAGGAGAAGAATGTGTTCCATGTTTGTTTGTGGTTCCATGGAGATAAGCATAACCTTTTGATGTCTGGAAGATAACAGCTTGTTGCTGAGAAAGAGCAGCAGAGCCAGGAGGAAGGCCGCCAACTGATTGAGCTAACCCAGTAAGAATGCACAGAAGACGTTACTGGAAGCCGGGTACGGTTGACCTGCTGGAAACAACTTCATTCCTGCCTTGCACCCGTTCCCTGGATAACAGGATGGGTTATTTACAGTTGCCAGTCTACAGTAAGCATCAATATTTAGCAAGTGTTGTTTTGTTTTCGACTGTTTCTGTGGCAACCTCTCTGAGTCAACCTGGACGTACTACAGCGGTCTGACATCTCACACGCCATCGTCCAGATGACCAAAGCGGTGGATCTGAAATAAAACCTATAATCAGATTACATTGTGATTTTAAAAGCAATGCTGTAATAAAAGGCGGCTAAAGTAGTAATGATACATCCAGGTTGTAAGAGGATGAAGTGTATCATGTTCTGTTATCAGGGGTGTCACGAATGTCGTCAAAGGGCAGGTCGTGGCAGAATGTATTGATTATCATAAACCAGGGGTCTTCAAGGGCTGGCATCCTGCATGTTTTAGTTCTCTCTCTGGTGGTAGTAACAACCTTTTCAGCATGTCAATGTTCTTCTTAGGCCTCTAATGAGCCATCATTTTATCCAAGTGCATTAAACCTGGGAGAGAACTAAAACATCCCGGATGCCGGCCCTCCAGGACCAAGTTTGGGCACCACTGCCCCAAACTATACCCATTAACAAACTGTTAAAATATCAATAAATATCTTTCTCTGCACTTGAAATTAAATAATGTTGAACATCTTTACACCTTGATTGAATTTGACAGTATACAGATAAAAACTGCTTTGATTTGAATAATAAAACAACGTGTAAATCCACAACTATCATCTTAAAATGATGTGTCTTGAGGGTATAGATGGCCTCTTAAAACCTCATTGAGTTTGACACTTGCAGTTTAAGTTCAAGACAAAGGAGGAAACCGGAACACATAAGTAGTGTCCCTAAATAATTCGAGTCTTCGCCGAGCGGAAGGTAAAACACCTTATCTTCTGACAGAACATCGGGAATCCCTCCTGACCCTCCTCTGTACGATCCTACTCACGTTACTCCACTTTGAAGCCTCGTGCTGAGCGTGGGACAAACCCAGTTTGTTAGATAGAAAACAAAAGACTCTTAAAGTAGATTTAAGTGGTGAGGGTGGGTTTGAAAGATGAAGTTGGGCTGCAGTAAGACCTAAGATGCGGCTCACTGAACAGCTGTCTCAGTGGCCTGCATGTTGCAATTGTCCTGCAAGCCCCATCTCTCTCTCTCTCTTGTTTCTTCTGCCTCTAGGTTTACGAGCCAGTGACGTCAAACAGCATTTCAGCCTTTGGATGTGCTGGAGCTCCATCAAGGACTTCCATGTTGATAAGACATGTTTGGGAGTCATTAGTACATACTTATTAACCGCTCAAGGATGCTTTTAAGGCCACTTAGCCTACTTCAGCTATCTAAGGCTTATCTTATGGGCTGGAAAACCACAGAGAGCTGGAATGCACCGCTTCATAAGCTGTAATAACAGTTTTCGGGTGAGTCACGGCAGGCGAGCGTGCTCGTGATATTGTTTAGGCTCTCTTTGAAATGCAGTCGGCGGGGTCTTTTAATCAGCGTGGCTCAAAGGCATTTGCCCTGCAATTTCTGTCATCGTACGGCTTTTTGGCGGGGTGTGGTTTGAGGTGTGGGTGAGCGGCGGGGCAGTCGGAGGAGGGGCTCCGTGGTTTTCAGGTGGGCGGACGGGGTAAACTCTCTTTGCTTTAATGCAGCGCTGGCTTAAATGGAGTCTGGACACAATAAACATCATTCAGATGTGAACGGGAAGCCAAAACAATCAGTTAACTTCTGCCTTCTAATTACGGAGAGGAATTCACAGGTGGCGGGTTTAAGTGGTACCCTCTACCGTAACCTGTCAGCTCGACATCATGAGAAACTTGCTCACAGCGGCGACCTATAGTATGTCAATGTTCCACATGCCATCCAAAATAAAACTACCAAGCAAATACAAATTCCTCTCCTCCTCTACTCTTTCAAATTACAACCAGAGACTTCAGAATGTATTAATTTAATACATTAATGTCAAAGTTTGAATCAGTGGCATCCAAACTTTTTGTGCTAAAGTGGCATAAAAACACAAAATTTGTTTGACTTTTTTTTTTTTATGAAATATGTTTATCGTTAAAGATTCAAAACATAAGGGCTTCAGAGTGTTGCCTTATTAAAAGAAAAAATATATATTTCCACAATTTTTGGGGTAACTTGTTGTTTTTTTGCTTTGTCGGCCAAAATTTTTACCACTTTTGTTTTGTGGGGGCCGAACAACATCATTCCAAGATCCACAAATGGCCCCTGGGCCACACCTTAAACACCCCTGGAATGAATGACATTACATTTTAAAATAAAAATCTGAAAATTGTTTGCAAGGGAGTAATATTGTAGTAACACAGAGAAACACAGCAGTCGGGTCAGGAAGAGGGTTGAGGAGAAGCTTGAAGTAGCGTGAGGTTAGGTCATGATGAACTGCTCAAGCCATCTTCCAGAAATAGAAACAGAATGGCAGAGCTGCAAACCTACCAGGACAAAGCTGTCCATCTAAACCGGCAGGTTTCAAACAGAGAAACAGAGGAGGAAACTCAGAAAGACCTGCAAAGATCCCCGGCTCCTGAGAAAATCTGTGAACAAGACAATTATTAGAGGAGCACTCCACAAATCTGACTAACAAGAACAAAAACACGTTGTTGAAAGAAAACTATAAAGATTCAAATTTGTTATCAGTTTTTGACCTGTGTAAAAAGTGCAAAGTGTTGAAGAAAACTAGCACTGCACAGTTTCAGATATCTTCTATCCAACCTGATTGAATTTGAGCTGTTCAGCAAGCAGAGTGAAATAGTCTCTCCCCTGAAGCTGCAACGCTTCAACACTGCTAGCTAGGTTAGGCAGCTTGCAACGTCAATTAGGTTTTTATTATCATTTAGGTTTCTATTTGCGCTCTTCGTAAAACTAAATGAACCTAAATCAGTTTGTGACACCTCAAGCTGCTCTTTGGAACAGGACGCAACTTACTAAAAATGGCGCTCTGCTGCCTGGTTTCTTCTTCTGTTTGACTGAAAGCAAACATAAACCTACAAACTGCAGAGCAGGGACAGGAGTCGTTTTATTTTCTTAAATCTTCCTGAAAGACAGCTACCTACAGCTCGATGTCCCCGGCAACCCAAAGGAAATCTCTGAAAGCTTCTCGTTTTAGCTCCGTCACAGACGAGAGCAAATAAGAAATCATCCCACTCTTTCATGTGAAAGTAAGCTCTGGTTTAGGAAGCTCTCTTTGAGTCCTCCGTTCATGCTGCCTCGCTGTTTCCCACAGGAAGTCCCCGTCGTCTCAGTTTGTTCCTGAATCCAGATGGAAGTGAGATGTTTACCTGCTGTTTCCTCACAATATTTGCTCGTTGTGTGTCCTTGTGTTGACCTGTGATGGACGGCTGACCTATCCGGGGTGAACCTGTGAATTTTTAGCATCGTCCTTTTATCAAAGTGGAAAAATGTATACATTTCCTACATTAAATAATGTTTTCACAAAAGTGGCCTCAAAATGAATTAGTTTCAATTTAAAAAAAATGTTAAGGGTGAAGGATTTAGTCACCTGTGCAACTAAGGGTTAAACAGCTATAGCAGGACAATTTCCATATTTGGACTTGAAATGAAATCTATCAAAGTAAACACACACAAAAGATGCTTTCAGAGTGAAAACAGCTCTGCGACCCATTCATTCATTTTCAATAAATGATGTCAGACTTGCACTTTGCTTGATAGGGCTTGTGCTGAGCTGTGATGTGTAATTGTGCAGCCAATAAACCCAAAATAATAATAGAAAAAAATAAAAAGAAACTGCAACCTTAAGCCAAACAGAGCTGGTTATTGCAGAATTAAAGCTGATTCACACTTTTTCTGCATTGCCCCTCTGGATAACAGGTTGGATCTAAATCATGTCTTTAACCTCTGTTTTACTATCCAGATGGATGGTGCTGTCAGCATGTTGTACTCTAGCTTTCCACTTTTTTAAAATAACCATTATTCTACTCAATATGTATCAACTGTGTATTGACTTTTAGTCCACTAAATCCCACGGTACACTAAAAATGTTGCAAATAAACTACTCATCTAAAAAGTTTTAAAACGAAAACAATTATGCCATGTGACTTTATGTGAGACACAGGGAGCAATTCACAGTTTTGGGGATTTTAATGCTTAGAACATACTGAGAGAAAACCACAAACCTTTAACGTCTGTATCCGTCCACTAGACTGCACTCGGTGTTGCTGCAGACGCCCAGCCCAGGTTTAACCCTAACACTGAGGGACGCATTTTACACGTACAAAATGGGTGAGTAATTACTTAAATAATACCGGCTTGTGAAAATCTGCCTTCAGGAAAATGCTTACAAATAAACAGTAGTACGAAGTGGTGTTTAAATGCCAATATAGCAGTTAGTGCAGTCTGTTTTCATGCTACCATAGAGCTACCGTTGGAATCTACACACATAAAATCCAGCATAACTACCTTCATTTATTGATCTGGAAATGATTAGATGTTTGACATTGTTGTTTTAATTTAACCAAGTTGTATTTATTGGATGCGTAGCTTTCAGTCGTGAGTCATTAGCATCAGTAAGTGTCGTTATGACAAAAACTGGGATGTTTACAGCTGGTTACCTTCGTGGTGCTGACTAATGTGGTAGTTCCTGTCCATCAGCTTCATTCGACTGGACGTGAGTTGGGCTGCAGTCCGTGATCCATTTCTTATTCCAGACTCCTTTTTGATTTTGGAAATGTAATAAATTGTATTCTGCCCTCCTACACGTTCTGGGTAATGGCTGTCGGGATTGCACATTACCCACTGACAACTTGGACGTGATTATCTATTATTTTCCTCTAAATCTTTCTGAACCCAGCCGTATGATAGATGCTGCCAATATTGTCTTGGACTTGGACTGCTGATTGGTCAGTTGCTAACAAGTGCCCTGAAATGACTGGGGGAGGATTGCTCTACGTTAGAAACGTCATGAGCAAACGTTGGCAATCGGGCAAAATTTCAACAGTCCATGCCTTCAGAAAGCAATAGTTTCTCCATAGGCAAGGGTTCAGACCCTCTGTACCAAACAAAGCCTAGAACAAGGGGTTGGTTTTTAACCATGCTAAGTATATGACAATAAACTTGATCTGAAACGAGAGTCTGCTTTTCATCTGGCTAGCATACTAGTTACAACTGTATATAAATATTTCCTTTCAGGTAAGAAAAGGCCCAAATGCCTAATTTCCTTCCAACCCCGACATTCCCAAACTCCTTTCATCTCCCGAAACTGTCTCTCAGGTAAAAGTCGGTGTAGGCTCAGACCTTCATCACCATCAAACCCAAACCACCCACAACTGAGAGAAAAGTCCAGACAACACTAAACCCCGACTTCATCACTTAGGAAAAGGAATGTTTATGTTTACAGAGGCTCGTTTCAGGATAATGCTGATAAATGACTGTTTGTGGGTGTGAGGTGGCCCTGCCACAGCGGCTAATGAATGAGTCTGAGGGCTGAGCAGAACGCCAATTTCTCAGGCATTTTCATAAGCACTTGCAGTCAGACTGTGGTCTGAAGTTGCATTTCTCACTCTCATCAATTAGGAGAGCCTCCTTAATTAAACGGCAGAGTAACAGATGGAGCAGAGGTGAAGCTGGGAGAGGGGAAGAAGGGGCTCGTGAAGCCCACTGAGTTTGTAATTAGGAGAGCAATGCCGAAACCTCTTTCGCAGCTGGTTAGTGTTTTGACCGTTTTATTTGTTGCTCGCCTTAACCCCCCGCTTGGCAAGTTGTTATCTGTACCTCGGAGAGATTTCATTGGCTACGACTAACTCCCCCGCCGATTGGGGGCTCTTCAGTTTCATCAGAGGGTCTGACGGCGGGTGGGGGAACCCCCTAAACCTTCAGCGTTAATCACACAAAAGGATTCCTCGCCTGACTCGGGCATGCGGTTCCCCGCCGGGGCCCTCGGCAAGGCGGAGAGAAGATGAAAGCCTGCCTCTCCTTCCTGATCCGAATGTGCTCCGCGCACGCCAGCCCCGGCCGATGAGTGTCCGCTTTTGTTCTGCGCCGGACCACACACGCGTCCATAAACACTGGAAACCGCACATGCGCTCGCACACCCCTTCTGAACACCCACAGACGCGCTCAGCCGGCCACAGCCGCTCACACACCGGGTCCCTAACATCCTGTGAAGAGTTTTACAAAACATCCAGAGCTCAAGTGTCAAAGACGACAACCGGATGGAGGGTGGGAGGCCTCGTGACACTGAGTTACCGACAGCTTTTAAGACTTGGCTGAGTGTTTTGGGGGGATGTTTCTGTCTCTGTGACATATGGTTTCATTCGGATGAGTAATGAAGGTGGAGTACTGGTGAAAAATGGCCTTAGAGGAGGTTGGGGATGGAGGGGAGGGAGGAATCAAAGCAGGAATTTAAATCCCTATAAGCAGCGGTAAGACTTACATTTCCTTTATTCATTAGAATTTCCTAATGCAGGAAAGAGAGCAATAAAACATGTTTGTGGATCGTCTAAAGGAATCACAGTGACAGAGCAGATGTGTGTTTGAGCAGAGTGGATCCACACATGGCATGCATTAGGGGAAATGACTGGCTCAGGAATGCTTTGCGCGCAACCTGTGTACAATCTGGTGGGACCACAACGCAAGAATGCAGGAACTGAACCACAAGGGCCAAAACAATATCACGTTTTCATCAGTTTAAATGAGCTTTGCTGAAAAGCTGAACTACAAAATGTGAGGGGAAGTCTGCAGAGAACGCTTGAGGTTTGTATTCGCAATGACTTTGAAAAAATAATAAGAAGAAAACACACTGAGTTTGTGAATTTTTGGGATGCATTTAGAGCGAGACGATGCTTTACATTCTTTCAGATGAACAATTTATCTTTAGGTATATTTTGATGTCTGTGCAAACACCTGGTAAAGTGTCTGTTTTTAGCAGATGACGAATAATTCTCAAACCATTTTTCCCCTATTTTATATGACACATGTGCAAAACTAAAGAAAAACATTGCAAATCTACAACAACACGGTTGTAAGTGCACCCTTAAAAATCCCTAGACCATAAACTTTATTGAGTCTCCTCTTGATTCAATCCTGGCAATTAGTTTTCTTCACCAGAGGAACACCCGAGAACAGAAGGAGACTATCAGCTGTCTGAATACACAAAGCGGTGCAAATGTGAATTGTAGACTTGGAGTTGCACTAACCATTTGGCATCCGTAGAGGTAAATTAACCTTCAACAGTGTAGACGGAGTGTCTGCGTACCACATCACGAGCCTAAGTAACATTATTGCTGAATTGTAACACTCACACCTGCAAATTACTTTGACATGTCCAGAAAATCCATGACCTAAGTTGATGGAACTTCACCGTTCTGCTGCACCGGTGACGCTCTCAGACGCCCCATAAGTATTTTTCTTTCATCCGCTGCACGTAAGTTGCTGAATTCCACAAGGGTTTTACATAAACCTCCTTAATAAAAGAGGAGCTGTGGCATTAAAATGACTATTTGGGGTCAGAGTGGATCCAGAAACACACCCCTTGGCTGGATTAACCATAGCCCATTCTTTTTACTTAGAGCCTTAATCGTAATTGGCCCATGCCAGCTACTTCTCCATCCTTAAAACTTGTCATCTTAATCTTTGCTAATCCATCTTTGTGTTTGCAAAAATTAGTTTGTGAACCGACCTCGATCTAGGTCAATCCTTCGGGTACTTTGCAAAGAGTCTTGACAGGATCTCGCGTACGGCCCTTGCGGCAGATCTGACGGGGACGACACATGCGAGGGACGGACGGAGCATGGGGAGCAGCGATGGGCACCGAGCCGGGTCAGCACCTATTATCAGCATTTTAATTGAAGATTAGTGGGAGGATTTAGCCAGAGAGACCGCAGGGAGGCAGCTAGCTGCGGGTGCTGGCTGAGGTCTTTGTGGGCATGACTTAGTGTTTCTCTGCAGAAGCTTTTGAATCTTGCTTCCTTACCCGGCGCAGAAGAAATGAAACGTCAAAATAAAGCACTGTCAGGGTGATCCTGGGAAGATTTTCTCATCCTCTCCCTGACTCTTTGTGAAAACAAAAACTTTGAAATGACAAAGTGAGCGATATGACAGACAATTTCAGTTACGGTTCAAGATGAGTTTGCCCTTTGACAAAGTGACAGGTAATATTCTTGTAGAGGATTCCCTCAGCAGAGATGGAAATGGGTCATAGAGTAAAGAGAGAAAATAACAGTAACGGTAGCAGGCAGTATGGGGATCTACGGGGCAATATTCTTGACAGAACAGGGATGACATGAAAAAAAATCTCCAGACCACAGATTCTACACCCAGATATGAGCTTCCAATGAACCTGTAATAGATGAATATAGCAACAACAGGGTCATTTCACATGACATTATCCTAAAAGTATCAACAGGGACTCACAAATAGTATTTGTTTTTACATATATGACATTTTAATAAAAGTTGAATATGTGTTATCTGTGTAGTAGTATGCAGTAAAAAGAGGTTGACAGCAGATTTCTGAAGAAAGCATAAAAAAATCTTATCTATTTAAAACCAGATGAGATCAAATGACATAAACCAAACAGTTCTTGGCTTTGGCTGATATAAAAAGGGTGACATCTTATTTTTTGGTAGAAAATATGAAAGCTGTATGAAAATGCATTCACTGACCATAAGAATTAATCATACATCTTATAACTTTGTCACATTTTGTCTTGGTCGAAACCTCGTTGTATTTTACTAAATTTCAGTAAAAAAAGCAATCAACTTTAAGGTTCTGACTTTTACATAAAAGTCGAAGGCAGAGGTCGCATTAACGGAATATTTCCCGTATTTGACCGGTTATTTTTTTAAACGACGGGAAAATTTGAAGCCCGTCGGTCATTTGACAGGTTATAATTCACTGGTGCGAATTATAGATTTTACGCAAAGAGTTCATCACAGAGGCAACTAAAATCAATTAATAAAAAATCCTTTCTGAATATCATCTCATGGACACTGAGCCAAATGCGTCTTTCTGACCGGAAGCTGACAGCCTGTTGAAGAGTTATGGACCGGACGCTTTGGAGCGTCTGGTTAGGAAGAGCATTCCAAACCTTTGGTAGAAATGGCGAGTTTAATTCAAGTCTCCATGACCAGAACCGGAGTTTTCTGGTAATGAAAACCAGAAAACTGGTTAATTTTAACACACAAAATGTTGTGTTAATCCATTTTTATTCTAAACAGAGGAGCTAACAGTTTACCTTGAGGAAATAAATGGTGAATATTAACTAAACCACATAAAAATGCGGCTAAATAGCCCAATGTTAATATGGGTGATTATAATTCGACAGGTAAAAATAGTACATGACCGATTTTTTAAAATGCTGTCAGTCAAAATAACGGAGAACAAAAGCGCGACCTCTGGTCGAAGGCTCCTTTGGAGAAAATTGAGTAAATCTCAAAAATAAAATGTTTGATGTTTATTTTAAAAAATCTAAGCAAATCTTCTATAGTAGGTATTGCAAAAGCAAGCCATTTTGTTGGCAAAATTATTCTCTGAGTTTAGGTGGACTTTAAAGACAACCTCAGATGATGTATATAAGAAACCAGACTGGCTCCTATGGAAGATAAACGTCACGATAAGCCGGTGAAATCAAGTTTCACCAGCTGTAGTGTGATCCTGGTGATCATGCAGTGTTTGTATTCAACCAAAAATCTGAAGTTTGTGGGGCAAACGCAGGTTCTTCCGCTGGTAAAGACAACTCTATCCCTATCAAAACAACTTAGGTCTCCTAACATTTGATTAAGTACGACTAGTTTGGATTATGTATAGCATTTATACTAATTATTTCAGGGTTTTGTAGCAGGACTGGTGCTTGTTTACTGTGGCCAATAAACTAGAGGTGGAGTGCGCCCAGGCCAGATAGTAACAGAGATAAACAGGATAAGCAACGAAACATGTTCACATTCACACCCTTGTGCAATGTAAAGAGGCCAGTTGACCTATCATGCATGTCTTTGGACTGTAAGACCCAAGCTGTGCAACAAAACAAAGATATTTCAAGACCACAAACAGCTAGACTCCAATCAGCACCATCTTTCATCAGGACAAAGTGCTGGGTCACATGGCAACAACTGCACAGGAAGGGTCTCCATGGGAACAATAAAGGCAGTCACCCAAACTTTAAACTGTGAACTGGACCTCAACAAACTTCATGCATTATTAACCCAATGTGACCCTGAGGCGTGGGTTAAATCACACTGAACTGAACTCAACTGAACTGGGTTGAATTCAACAAACCTGAGTAGAATCAAAAATAAGCATGCTGAACTAAACTGAAATGAAACGCGTTTCAACTGTTTCGATTTTGATGAACAAAGGTCAGAGGAACTGTGTCTATTGAAGTGTAAAGCTTTACTTTTAACTCCAGATGCTCATCTTTCCATAATGGAGGGATGTTGACTGTTTTTTTGTTCCACAGTCATAAAATAAAGTTAATAATCCTGGTTATTGTTCTTTTTAGAAAAAATGTTTAAAGTGAAGTCTTCTGTCCGTCACTTTAATGTGTTATTAGCAGACAGTTCAGCAAAAACTGAAAAACCTTGGATCTGCTTAGACCTCATGTTATCCAATCCTCGTACAGGAACTGTGAACAGCTTATCATATAAATCATTCAGATTAGGCCACAGGTTTGCAAATTGAGAAACTGCCGGCGCTATTTTTTTTTTCCACTGCATCTTAAATTCCAGCAAACTGCAGATGAAACCCTGAACAGTCACCGCCCATCTACACATGCAAAGGCTCCATTAGCTGATATTGTGCAGGCACCAGCTGATAAAGGTGTTTTATTACTGCTATCTCATAAACACAGCACCCTCAGGTGTTTCCGTATGAATCCCGTCCCATGGCCCCGAGTGAGGGAAGTGGACTCGGGTCCGTTGCAGGAGTGCAACCGTGGCCGGGGTGTGTTGGCGTGTGATAACGCCCAGCTCTCCATGCTAATAGGCGGGGGGGGGGAGAGGACGGGAAGCTGTGGAGGATTTAACGTGATGCATTACAGCTTTACAAGGTTAATGTGCTTCAAAGCTTTTATCTCTTCTTTTTTTTCATTATTCTTATTTAGGAGTTTTCCAACAGATTCCTCTTCTCCAGAGCTCTTTCCACCTTCCTCATTTCTCACTGTCCTCCCAACTGCATATGACTCAACTCTGAGAATTTTTTTTTTTCCTTTTTCCAAATCTATGATATATCTAAAACTGCTGGTACATGTAATGAATGCTGCCTCTGTGCAGCGAATCTCTGCTGAAGGAAGAATTTGCTCCGAAGATGGATTATTGATGGCGCCCTCAGATTTGTTGGGCATTTATGACGCTTCTGTGAGCCACGGATTATAAAAATAAATACATAAAAATCCCATAGCCACTCATAAATTTATACACTGTTGTCTTGAAGTTCTGAGTTCATCATTTCAGGAGTCACCAATTCAGATTTTCAATCAGGCACATTAACAAGGAGCAGACATTTTGCAGCGTTTTTTTTTGCAATACAGCATGGAAAAGCCAAAAATGAAATATTAATAATAATATTAATATGATATAATATCATGATTATTTTCCCCGTTTTGAGTGTTCTCCCTTTTTCATACCCACATACAAAATGTAGTCAATTCAATTTTTATTCATGTTTAAGTATTTTGAGAAGAGGGTTTTATGGACATGGTCATAAAACCCATCAAAGTTCATGTCAGAAAACAGAAAAAATACAATCATTTGTGTATTGTATTGTATTTTGTGTGTGTGTGTGTGTGTGTGTGTGTGTGTGTTGTTGTTTTTTTTTTAAACTATTTCTATAGCTCTAATCTCAAACAGGGTCTGTGTAGTCAGCAGATAATTTGCCAATTTTAGCATTAAAGGTTTAAAATTGGGAAACAACACCTAGCTTGGACCTGTCAGCACAACTTTAAATCCAGCAACAATGCTCAAATCCCCACTAATTATCATTTTTGACTTTTTTAAAAGCTGCAAAAACAAACAAACAAAACACTAGAAGTGCTGATATGGATTGAAGTAGAGAATAAGTGCCTCCACAATCTGAAATTCATAAATGATTAGACTTTCCTTGACGCGTCTTTCATCACAAGGCCCCCGATCTTCACCTAAAAAGGACTGTCTCCTCATCCTCTTGTTTTTGTTTTTTTTCAGGCACAGGAAGAATTAAGGGCATTAAAGTATTTTTGCAGGTGGTTGCTGGATGAAGAAACGCTGCCGTTCTCATCCCACCCAAGAGCTTCACACCCAGTAATCCTCACAAACGAGAGTATCCCATAAAAGGGGGCCAGGAGGCAAAAGAGGTGTTTGTAAAGCTTAAGTGAAGATCTCCTTACTGAAAGTGTTAGTTCATCACTAAATCTTCCCACCCTCGGTTTTATGGTCTGTTCTACCATAAACTGCTTTCGGCAGTCCAGCTTCTCAGCTACGCGCCGGCGAATCAAATCTGCTTCCTCCCTGACGACCGAATACCTCGACCGTTCTACGCAGTTTCTCCTGCTTCCCGCTTTTGTGCCAGAGGAGACCCTGACCTGCTTTTCAACTTTCAGCTCTCGCCGACTTTGGCGTGAGGAGAAATTCCCCATCTATCAGATGACATGCAGGGAGCAGACACAAGGCCACCCCTCCTACATGACTAATCATCGGCTGGAGCAGTCATGCCTCCCGGGCCGCAGCCCACCGCCCTCTCCCACATGAAAACCCCTCATTTAATAATCACTAAACCCAGCATTTAATAATCACTAAACCCAGCTTCCCTGTCAGATGATTATAATACTTCTAATTAGAACATTTTGAATCCAAGGCCTGACGCGTTTCACTGTGTGGAGTTCACTTGTACACTGCGTTCTACAGACTGAGCTCAAACGTGATAATCATGACTTACAAATACCAAAAACACATAGTACAGTCTTTCAGAAAAATGCTAATATAATAAAATGCCAACAAAATTATTATTTTTTTTTTATGCACAAACGTTGGCCGAGTGTTACCTATACCAATGTAGTGTGGATAAAAGTTGTAAAAATAATTTCGGAAAATAATAATTCTACATGTCAAACGTCAAAAGCATAAGAGTGACAATAGGCCGCTTGTGAGACTTTGCCACCAGCGAGCTGCTACTGGTCTGGTAACAGAGTTAGCTTTTGAAACACAAAAGTGTGTGTTTGGAGTTATTTCAGAGAATGCCGATAAACAACATCCTGGTGTAAAGGAGAGTTATCGAAACTGACCGACATTGGCCGTATTGGCAGTTGCCCAGGGTGGCATGAACAAGGGGATTGCATGAAGTCCTGATAACAAAATCCAACTTATCGGTCAGATTTGCTCCTTTCATTTATTTTAATTGAGTGACATTAACTCTTTTCTGATTAATTGGGATGTTAAATGCGCAACAGCATACAAAATAACTACATTTTCATATGGGACACGCCTCACTGTTAAATGGTTTGAAATAACGGTTGAAGCTTTTTTATCTAAATGAGTGCCCACCTACCAGCTATTCATTAATTTTTTTCTCTTAATTGAGACACTGAAAACATCATCATCGTTTTAGATAGTTTTCCTGATCGTCAGTCGAAATTTTTGTTCTTCCAAAACGCTTGCTGCGATATCAGGAATGATATGTCATTTTTTCCCCTACCATCTTAAACATTTCTTGCTTTATAAACATGTGCTCCACTACTAAACGTATTATTTCAGCATTTTTTCCTCCCCATCTTCGCGTTCTTTCTCAATTAGCCACCTTAAAGCGAAGAGCTCGTTTAATGGCTGGATCATCAGTCTGAGGTCGAGGGCGCCTGTTCCAGTCAGCGTGACTCTGGTCTGGCATCGGTCCATCCTGTCCCATACGTCCCCTCTGAGAACAATTGGATTTTTTTATGTCCCTCAGGCAGGTGGTGGGAAGCCTCGCTGTTCCCGAGCATAAGGTTTATGACATCTTCTCTTATCTGTGTCATTAAACATCCTGGAGTGAAAAAAATCCTGACGGCTGAAATTATTGTTGGTTTTATCTTCGGGTTGTGAGGCCAGTTTAATACGGGATGGCTCACCGGGGTTTTCAGCCGCTTTCTGGGAAATGACTGGAAAATTGTAGCCGAACTACAAAACCTGTGTTTCAGGGGAACTGACATGTTCGATAAATCTCAACTTTTTGCACCCTGCATTCAGCTTTAAGGTCAGCCACAGTGAAATTACACACACACACACAAAAAATCCACTCAAAGTATTTCTTTTACATAAAATATTTGTCTTAATTGTTTTGGCATTTTCCAAATTGCTTAACTCATAAACTGTTTTTTTAGTTAGTCACAGTAGAGTTTGGACATAAGTTGGAGCAGCTGGAACTGTCTTGTGATAGACAGGAAAAGTGTTTTATTTGCAGGTAAGGACAAAAACACAGTTAAACACAAAAGCACTAAGCTAGAAATATTTTCTATTAAACAGAAAAACTGAAAACACAGAACTGGAGTATTTTACCATAACTTTGTTTTATTTTATTTTTTCTGGCTTTTCTTGGTGAGAATTGCCAGTGTGAAGGCCAAAACAGGGTCCTTGATTCTTCAGTGGTCTTGATCAATATTCTGTATAGAAGAGAAGCTTCTGCTGCAGTCATGATTGGAGACAATAAATCTGCAAATTTAATAAGTTTTATAGATATGCTGCAAATTTCACAGAAATATACGGCAGGAGCTCATTTTGAAGGGATTCTGTGAAAGTAGATCTCCTAGTTCTCTTGCTTTTAAAGCAACAGGAGAGGGAAAACGGCGTTCCAGTCGTTAACTTGGGGCCACGTTACACAATTTATACTTTGAATTAGAAACAATTCAAAGTCAGAACGTTTGTCACAAATACAGACATAAAATAAGCCTTCCTGAAGGATCCTAAGCCACAAAGGTGATCAGTATCAGCAACACATCGTCTCCTAATGCCAAATCTATCAACGATCCAGGAGGCTTGTGGTTGTTTTCAACTCAGAACATGAACCATTTAAAACATTGAAATATTACTTTTACTAAAAATGTCCAGTCCATTGTTTAGCACCGATGGCTGAAATCAAATGTCATTTATTCAAATTCCACCATAGTAAATAGGATTTTTCAGGACTGAAATATAGAAAGAATCAAACAAACAAAAAAGAACAGGTTTAACAATCCCCCTCCACAAAATTCCTTCTAAATGAGAAAGACCCTGCCTCCTCAGCAGGCCCTGCTTCTGGAATAAATCTCTCGGCGGAGCACGGTTCTGGTCGGCCGTCCCGCTTCCTGGAAAAGGGTCCTGAAAAGCTCCGTCTCAGGCTCTGTCCAATGAATCTCAATTAGACACTGAAACCCTCTTGGATGTAGTTTCATGCTTCAAGCTGCAGGTTCTCCCTCAGGATCGTCTGGGTTTTGTCTTCGCTGACTCTAAATCGGGATTGTTATAACTATAGCTGTTCATTAGGTGTATCTCTGTTGACCTTTTCTAATCTACCCAGGATGTTCCTAACCTCTTATGCAACTGGAGTAGGTTTTTTTTTTTTTTTTTTTGCTCTCTGTAAAACTGTAACATGAGCTGAGCCGAATGTAAAAGGCTGTTAGCGGAGGAGAACATGCAGCATGCTGACGCAGAAACATGTAAATACAATCCAGTCCACTAAGACGTCCAGGTGTTTTCATGCGTCTCGTGTTTCTGCTGCTGAGAGGGTCGCAGGTTAAACGTTAACCCCACTTGTTAGCAGTCAGGTAGCTTCACAACTGTTCCCAATCCCTCGTTTTCCTCCCTCTCCCTCGCCGCTTTCCCCACACACACACACACACACACACCCACATCCCCTAACAAGCCTATTGCGATTCAGGAGAAGGTGTTTAATTTGCCCGGGAGCCAAGATCTTTTTTTTCTTTTTCCTTTTTTTCTTTCCAGCTTGTGTACTCCATAATGAGATTTCCACTGCATTTCCCCAAGCTTTGAAACCATCCTCACCACATTTGAATACAGAGAAATTGCTGCAATTCCCCCAGAAATGCAACTTTACGGTGAATAACAATAAGCGCTGTTGATTTTGCATCATTCTACTGCGCCCGGGACTCGAGGCTTTGAGGAAAGACACTGGGTATAACACAGAGTCTTGTTTTCTCGTTACTGCCAGTCCTCTTCTGGGAAGAAATAATGGCACGAAATGAGTCACGCCGCAGCACTGTGGTCGGGGCGGCTTATTGTCGTTTGTTGTTTATACGGCTTGTTTTGCGGTTGAAATTATTACTAATCCCCGCTGAGACTGAAAAACATTGATACTACATGAAAATTGCAACAAAACGGCCATAAACTTTTGTGACACATAACAAGCAGAGCTAATTTGGAGGGGCACTGGAGGCAGTAAACGTTAAAACTCCGAAGGTTTTTGCACATCAGCATCTCGGCGCAGCATCTGATCATTCGTCAAACTGACAGCAGAGGCAAAGACGCAGCGATGGGGTCGAAGGTCTGCATGACAGTGTAAACAAATAATCAGTGTTTCCCCTCAAACATGGAGTCACAAGCTGGTGTTTCATAAGAGTGTGTGAACCTATCGGCTGTTACACCGAGCCGACACTGTTGTGACACTAACCCGACCGATCAGCTCCAAGAAAATACTTAAGACCACTTACGAGTGTTTTATGCTGATAATCTGTATTTGATGTGGCAATCCACACGTTTGATTGGGTTTTGTCACAGAGGAGAGCAGATGTGATGCTTTAAAGAGGCCCGGACAGGAAACCGAATGCGGCTCAGTGGGTTTCTATGTTTGTTTTGTGCAATCTCAACGTGGCTAGCTCAGTTAGCAGGTAGCATTTCAGCGTGTTTAGTTGATGTGAAATAGAAGTTAAATCAATTAAATGAAAGCAGTTTAAGCTTAAGGCATTAGTTGCCTAGTCTGAGGGTATCTAAGTCAGATTCTGATGGATGTTTGTTTTTGTCAAACGGGAGTGGCAACGGTGAACTACGCCCGCTCAGAATGAGGAAAAGAAATGGCAGATTCTGTTGTTTTTTTAATTGTCATTATATCACTGGCTGACTCTGATTGTATTCAACAATAATTAGGATTGATCTGAATGTGGCTACATGACTGGATTGAAATGAACCAAACTCACTTGAATTTAGATTCTAACTTCCTTGAGAAAAAAAAAAAGCATGTTGTAATTTGGTACTGTATAATTATACTGAATTGAATTTAGTTGAAATGGGTTGAGCTAAAACGAGTCTGCAGTTTGAGGCACCACTTTAAGCTAAGATGACTGCTTTGACATTTGTATCATTGCCAAATGAGGACGCCATACTGCGGCATTAGAAAAAGAAACAATTCAAACTTATAAAATCAATCAACGAGCGCCGCCAGAGTTTTGTATTTTTTTTGTGACGGAGTCAAGGAAGTAGCTTCAGTCTCCAAGTCATTATCTATATTATGCTAATAGTTTATTGGCACAGAACTACACTCCTTTTCCCATCATCAAACTAAAGTCAAGACCGAGGTCAAACGGATGAGTTCATCCGTTGTGGTTGCTACATTTTGCCAAGCTAATCAACGAGGATGGAAAAAAGGAACAAGTAGCAATCATGTGTACAAAGTGTTGGCAATCTCTTTTAAAGATTACATTTTCTTGCTGATATATGAATGGGAAGAAATAATGAAAGGGTAATCCACAAGAGAAAACTTTTTTTGCATACATTTATAATATGCTAAAAATAAAAATATAAAACTCCACAAAATCAGAAGAACCGTCATAAACCAACAGCTGATGTATTATGAATACGACAGACAGTCTCAGCTGAATCCGTCACACATCAGTCACTTTCTGCTTTCCATCGACCTGAGAGAAACTAAATATGTCAGCCTTGTGACTGAATGAGAACCCTCGTACTTTTAAGCGACTATCTTACTAGGTCAGACAACGCAATCTTACTGGGCCAGCACGGCATTGAACTGAACTGCTGCAGTCACATTAACAAACACAAATTACACACAAATGACTGTCTTCCAAAGGAATAATATGTAAATGTGCATAAATAAACTCTTCACTTTTCCTTTACCATGGCACTGAAACCGTTTTAGTTAGGATGAGGATGTGTGCATCTTAGTGGATGTGCAACGTGTTCCAATGAAAAATCTTAATTTATTATAAGTACATTGTATGGGTCATTCAACGTTGTACATGACTGTAAAGAAAAATGATACAAGATTTTAATTTTCTTTATGGCTGAAGTTCGGAGTTATCGCTCTTGTACTTGTGTTCAGCCTTCTTGAGTCAAGACATTGTCAAAAGAGACAATGATTCTTGAATCTGTGTATTTACATCTACTTGAACTCTGTGTTTCAGCAACGTTTCAGTTTTCTGGAAGTTCCCGATTAGAGGAACCTAAAAACCTGAAAGCTTGGATCTGATTCTGGGCATGTAGAGCTGATTTGAACCAGAGGACCAGCTGTATTTTGGTGCTTAGACACTCAATGATTTATAAACTGACAAAAGTATTTTAAAGATTAATCTCCAAGCTAATGGGAGCTAGTGGAAGGACTTTAGAACTGGGGTGATGTGCTCCAATTTCCTAGTTTCAGTGGGAGAGCGAGCAGCTGCAGCTGTCTGATTGACTTTTTAGGCAGACCTATGAAGACACTGTTGCTCCAATCAATGCAACTAAAGACAAACGCATGGATGAGTTTTGTTGTCTTTATGTGTCTCAGATTTAGTCTATCACGATACACCGGTTTGGGGCCTGGTCTGTCGTATCTAGCTGTAAACGCTGAAGATGTGGGCTTATTCTTGATTGATCATCTGTCGGTCCAAAATAATTACTTAAGTTTTGTTTCTGTCCCCCTAAAGAAAGAAGTGGCAGAATCGTACACTGTACAATTTGGTCTTCCATGAACCCGATGTCACACGCATAGAGTGGCCACCTCCATTTCTATTGAGTCTTGATCTAAATAAGGCAGTAATGCCAATAACTGATGTCTAAATGACTTTGCTTTAACAGATTTTTTGAAGTCATTAATGTCATGCTTCACATGACTCATGCCTCCAACACCGGATTTCACAGCACTGCATCACCCACCACCCCATTTCCACGGCTCCATCTGGCAACGTCTGTCACATATGTTTAGGGAAACAGCCTGTGGTCGTCCTGCGGAGGTAGGGGAGCCTACTTAACCTCTGCTGATTAATCCCCCCAAACAGACAGGCTGCATGATGCTGAACATACAGTCTGCCGTGACATTTCTGACGGCTCATTGCACTGTCACGTGTAAACAAGTCAAAGTGTCTATTTTTATTATGCTGGCTAAGTATGTGTAGTTTTGCTAGGTTAGAGAAACCTTTTTAAATGAGCATCCAACACAACTGCTGACTTCATTTATGGGTGGAGCTTCATTTATCACTTCCCGACACCAGAAGTAAGTTATTCCGATGAGTTTTGCTAAGCTTTTGCTTTCCTGCGCTCAGACGCCACAGTTCTCTCACCTCTCTTTTCTCACCAATGCGCCCCCTCCCCCCTCACCTTGGCTCTGCCGTCGCTGGCGTCACCCGCTGGGACAGACTGTCATCCACTTGTTAGCTCCCTGCTGGCCGTCCTTTTGGAGGACCGAAGGTAGCAACAGAAAGGAGGGTCAGGGGTTTGATAAGGACAAGCAGATATTTTCTATATTAACTGACCCCTTAAAACAGGCAAACTGGAGTAACTTCAGGTTGAAGTCTTTTGGATTAATACTGAATTTGAATGTAATTATTTATGTCTTTTTTTTAATGTGCTGCTTGTTTTTTTATTCATGTTTTAATTCAAGGATTCGTTAATGCTTACACCGTCCTTGTAAGGCTTTAATCTGCAAAAAGTGCTACATAAATAAACTATACTTACCTGGTTTGACTGTAACTACTTCTTCCCTTGTTGCTCCATCTTTTCACTGTCATGAAGAATTGCGTAGAAGCAGCTTCTTTTTTTTTTTTTTAACATGTTATAGATTAATATTTATGGTTTGTTCACGTGTCATTTCAAATTTTTACACTTTTCTAGAGTAAAATTTCTAGATCATTCTGTCAGGTCCTCCAACATGATGGAAATTTGAGTAGAAAACATTTCCCTTCAGATATTATTCTGAATGTTCCAGAAATCAAGAAACAATACAAAGCTAAAATTATCTTCCACTTGCACAGTGTGGTGAAGGACTTTTTCACAGCTATGTCATCTCTTCTTTAGAAAACATGCTAAGACATTTCACATGACGTAATACGAGTTTTTTAAAGCATAGTTTGTGTTTATTGAATATGTTTGGTGGAATTGCTGAATATGAAAAAAAATCTAATTTTCTTTAACAGTGTTTATGTAAAGCTAGTTGGGAGTTGTGGTGTTGCACATTTGAGCAACCACAAGTTTAAAGGGGCAGTGTTACGTAAAAATGACTTTCTTAGCTTTACATCATGTTGTGATGTTATTCAATCATCAAAAACAGACCCGGAGTGCTGCTTTGATTCTGTCATGCTTGTTTGAGAAATCTTTGAATCTCCAATAGCAACCATTTGGCTGTGCAAAACGCCTGCATGGACCTAGCCCCGCCTTAGAGGCACAGCTCCTCCTCCTCAGAGCTGCAGTTTCCAAGTTTCCGCATTACAGAGAAGGCCTCCTCCAGGGCTAACCTCACTCAGCTCCTTCAGACTAGCCAGCAGCAATTAGCAAACACCTAATGAAACTGTGTGTGGCGGAGCTCATTATATGAGTTACTTCTCAGTGCAATGGTTGTAAAAAAAAAACAAAAAACAACTGTGTCAAAGGGTTAATAGAGGAATAATGTTGTGATGACTTCCTGAAGGCGTAGTGTCAAGGGCTTTCTTAAAGAGACGGAAGCCCAATTTCTAGGTGCTGAACCATGAAAGCCAAATTTCTTTTGAGTCATATTTGATATATACAGAATTTTTTCAACAACTTAAGCTAATATATATAAAAAAGACACGATGTGGCTAAAAAATACATAATACTGCCCCTTTAAACTGTCAATGTACTCCAAAAACAAATGAAGGACAGATCAAAAAATATTCCACACACAAGCTGAATGACTATTGAAACGTTAATATTCTACTGGCAGGGAGACGCGGTCGTGTCTCACTTCACTATTTAAGACCATTATACGAGATGGATCCTCAAGCGGATGAAAGTATGACCACATCTCCGATTACGCAAACCGTCCATCCTCCGCTGGGGGAGTACATCAGTGATTTGAGATGTACGGCTGCTGAGGAGTTTCAATAATTCACTGTCTTCAAAGTTGTGTTGCACACAGGGAGAAGTCGTGGGCGTCGATATCTGACGTCCTCTTTTCTGGCGCGGCGCTGATGGATGACCCTCGGTGTCGGTGCGTGTCGGCGTTATTCATCAAACTACTGTGGGAGAGGGAGAGAAAAGAGATGGGAGACTCATTCACACACGGTGTCTCCAGATCAGAAATGTTTTCTCCTGCTTTTTTCTTTTACTTTCCTGCAGAGTGATCAATTCTTAACAGACTCCTCCCACAGATAAATCGTGAATTATTTATCGGAAATGTATCCCCGCGCGCAGATACGGTGTTTCTGTCAGGTCATGCAAATTGTGTACAACTCCAACAGCAAAACTCAACGCGTAAATATTGTGAGGAACATAATGGCACATCCTCTGGATATTACACTATTCTCACCAAACTGCTGAAATGATGCTTTCTCTGCTTCTCAATCTGATCTAAACTTGTAGTCACTCACTCAACTCCCCCGTTCTCTGAAGTGAAGCGCTGGTATCAGATGATGGGAGTCGTGTTTCGTCCTGATTGGACTGAACTCCTGATGAGCTCTGGGGTGACCCAGCTGCTAACCCAGTTAAGGTTTCCCCTCGCAGTCGATTCAAACGGGAGAGCAGCCTCTCTTCCTGGGGCCCGTGCCGGAAAGTAATTACTGCTTCCTGACAATGACTGAGGCGGGACGAAATCTGACCAGAAGGAGAAACGTCCGCGTTGCTTTGTGAAAACCTGTATTGTCTTTGAGACAACATATATTCACAAGATGTAAATAGGAAATGTAAAAACATACATAAAATCTCAGGAGCTTATTTAGAGGCTAAATATTATGATTGAAAAATCATAATAGCAGGCAGCAGTAAAAAAAGAACTTAAGCTTGTATATGTCTAATATGTTTTACAAAGGTGTCTCATTCAGGTGGCGCTCCAACAAACTACAAAAAAAGCACTTGTACCTCTAAATTAAAAGTTGTGTACTTTGGCACAACTTATAGCAACATTTTCTGGTGATTTCCTATTTTTAAATTCTTACCTGAACTCTGGGAATTCCCTTAATCATTTCCAAGTGATGTTTCTTTCAGAAGGTAGTGAGTTAATCTGATAGCAGACTATGTGGCCGTTATAATTTAAGTCTAAATCTCTAACTACAGCAAAGGTTTCTGGGATTCTCTGTAATTTGTATCTCTTTTCTCGAATAATTAGGACCAAAAACAGAGACTTTCTGCACTGAACTGCCTGAAATGCTTGCCCAGCCGCTGGTCACTGATATGATGGAAACATTAGCATAGTCAGTGTAAGGTTCTGTGATCATATAGCTACTCAGAGCAGAGTTTTATCAGTAAGAAATATTACAACACTATAAAATTGAAGCCAAGGGGATCATGTAGATGTTAAGCAAATATGGTGTGAGAATACAACCTTGAGGAACCCCACAAGTAATTAAATATGTTGCGGCAAAAAAAAAAAAAATCTAGCTTATTTTAGTTCAATTTGCATTTAAATATTAGATGGTGATTAGCCTCAAATATAAGTTCATCAATCAGTTCACAAAGGTAAACTGAAGACAGGTGACTCCTTTGACGAAATCAGAATATTCCACTGATAAAATTTAAGCAACATTAAATGGACAGAAAAGTAGTTAAATTTCCCTCTGCTGTTTCTTAGCGTACCATCTTCATTCCTCTGCAAGCCTGGCACCAAGTGAAGCAGAGTTTTATCAAACTAATCAGGGCGACTGAGGAATGAGGTCAGATGCTTGTCAAAGCGAGAGAACCGCAGGCAAAAAGTTATGATGAGGACCTGAGATTGTGGGGAAGAAAAAAAAAAACCTTGTAACTTTGAAGTTGGTCCGCATCCTTCAGATGCTGCGCCGACTAGAGAAGCATTGTTATGTGCCGTGTGCACAATTTGAACTTGAGATGGTTTGGACTTTTAGCTAAAGCGGATGGCAGTTTCAAGAGATGGGAACGATAACAACGCACCGCGTCTGACTGCACGATTCATCTTGAAGCGAAGGGCCAGGTGTGTCTCTGCGTCCTACTTTCTCCAACCATATAGGGCCGTGAAGATTATTTGGTTGGTAAAAGAAGCAAAAGTAGAAAGAGTAGCTAGAAAAAGTTTTCAAACTATATATACATATATATATATATATATTATTTTCTTGGGATTTGCCAAAATGCAGCACATAATTGCAAAGTGCAGGAATTTTTTTTTAAGTTTGTTCCACAGATTCAAATCTGAAAAGTGAACCATGCATTTATATTTAGCCTCCTTTCCTTTGACGTGTCTAAATAAAATCCAGGGCAACCACCTGTCCTCATAAATCTCCCAAACAGTAGAGACCTCATATGTCTAATTTAATCTCAGTATAAATGCAGTAATAACTACAGGAAGAAGGGGCAACATTTTTTTGTTTCTAATAAAAACGTTGCTGAAAAAGATATAGATTTGTATTTTTTTTCTTTTCTTTTTTTTTGTTTTGCACAAAATATAAACACTGTGTAATACACATTTTCTCGCAGGATTTTTTCTCTATTGTGTCAAACATCTTTCAAATTCAGCAGATACACAAAGCAAATCGCTCAAACCATATGTTGGTTTGGATAGCTTTTTCTCTTCACAAATAAAAATCATTTGAATTTGCTTGATGAAACGTGGGGCAAAAATAAAAAACAACACATTTCTACATCTTCACCGCACTGTAATCTAATCGGGAGGGACAAAATAAAAGTTGTGGTAAATGATCTTCACCACAAGCACTCTGGAAGACAGTGCAATCACAGAGCCGGTGTGTTGAAGGAAATGAGGCTGGGAATGAAAAAGAGAGCTAGCTTCAAGGTGAAGGGTGGTCAGATTGATGGCAGCCTGGACAGGTGAAATAGACTGAGCCTGTTTTATAGCATGATGAGGTCAAGATCACAGACCCCATGCTCTACCCGGACACACACACACACACACACACACACACACACACACCTCCCAATCACATCGGTTCAGTGGCATCGAAAAACTTCTTGCTTTGCAAAATTACGACCGATGTTTGAACCGATATTAGAAAAAACGCGCTTAAGACAACCATTTGTTCACATTTCCAACATAAGTAACCAGTAAATTATCATCAGAGCTAACAAACTTGTTGCCAAAGCTATTAAACTCAGAAAGAGGTTTAAAAATGTTTTTGTTTCATTTCCATTTGCTTCAGATTTGCTGTACCTGCTGGAGGTCGATGGATCATTTGTCTGAAAAATAAAACATAAGCAGCTTGCCGCTGCCTGAGTAAATGCTATCCATCATTGCAAATGAGATCATTACATTTTTTTCTCTCAATCCCCCCCAATTCTTTTTTTTCCCCTCAAACTCAGCAACATAATTCTACAGTCGGTGCAGCTGCAGTTCATCATCTCTCCCGCCACCCTGTGTTTAACATCTCAAGCCCGGGCATCGCAGTCAACTTCACCGTTCTCGTTGGAACGACAATCAACAGACGGCGCTGGAACTTGCGAGCATGTTCTCGTGAAGGCCCTACGAAACGTCTGACTATATTTTCTGAATCGGTTCGTTGCGACGTTCCAGCTCCCTGTTCGTCCTGCGCGTTGGGAATGTTTGTGATTATTTACACCTGTGGAATTAAGGCCATAGCGAGAAAAAGAAAAGCATTCTTCTATGCCTAATAAACCGAGATGAAGGGCGACCGGTGCAACAGTAAATTTTTTATTGGGAAAAAAAGCACAAAACGCAGCACTTATTGGAGTTTAAAAGTTTGAACTTTCTCCTGGGCTGTTTATGTCCTGACTCTCACCCAACAGGCCTGCGCTAATGAGAGCAAAGGCGGCCAAAGTAAACGTGCAACAGAAAACATTGCGAGTCCAACGCAAAATGAAAAGCTTAAACTTTCAAAATCTGCTTTTGCACAGTTTTTGCTTTATTGCTCTTCCTCCCCACCCCCTGCTTCTGGGCGCCGCAGGAGGTTTATTTACTGGTGTTTACTCTTGTTTTATGCAGCCAGTCTGAGATAACTCGCTGTAATTAAGCTTTGCTAATTCATCATTCAGACCAAAATCCTTCACACACAATAAAGATTCATTCTGGAATATTTTGTGCAATTTTTCGGGTCTCGCTCAGAGGTAGGTCTTCATCCAAGGTGGAAGGAGAGCTGAAGTCAAAGTGAAACACTGGAAGTGTTTTTGTGAAACTCCTATCTGCATTGATCAACCCTTTGTGTCAGTTTATTTCAACGTTAGATACATAGAATCTGCAACCACAAATGGAGCCGTGCAGCTGTGGTGTTAAACCACAACAAGAGCAATCCAACAAGACGATGCCCAATGTTTGCACAGTCATAGTAGAGTGAAAAAAAACAAAAAAACAATTGTGCTTCCATGAAAAACTAATGTATTCTTTGAATGTATTTCCTAGAATTTACAAAAAAAAAATATGTCAAAAGCATCAAGCTAAATGTTACAATTTGTAATAGTTTATAATCAAGGGAACCCCTAATCAATGCCTTCTGCCTAAACATACGATAGCCCAATTTTGGATCAGTCTTCAATCTTCTCTTTTCCAATTAGCACAGCAACAATGATAGCATCCTTAAGGCATAAACAGATCCATAGAAAAGGTCAGGACTTGGTTATAAGCAGCAGCAGTCAACTCTCTTCGTGCCTTCATTTAGTATAAATCCAGGTTAGCTAGACATGGAAGCAGAAGCTAAAGGCAAATCTGGCAGAGGCCAATGTCTTACAGGAATTCAAAAATATATGATTGTTGTTGATGGAAACTCTCAACATTAAACTTCTCCCAAGTTTGCACTGACAATAAAGTTGACAAGGAAAATCGAACATGCAGTGTTTCTGGTATACTATACGCACATATTAGCTGACTTTGGCCAATGCTAGGTATCAGATTAGATTAGGCACAAGAAACATAAGATAAAACATTAGACAAGATGTCAAAATAGATTTGTTGGCATTTAATAACATGGGAAATAAAAAGCTGAAAATTACTTTTTTGTCTTTTACAGTCAGGATAGTGTTGGCTGTAAAGTAAAATTGTATTTTGACACTATTATATATACATATATAAACTTACCCGCAAACTGTATGCATGATCAGAAATTTGTCCATTTATGAGTATGATTTTCAGCAGAATAAAATGCAATAAACAGCATATGCTACTAAAAGAATAGTTGGAAAAATAAATTGGTGGTTTACACAGGTCCCCGGAAATTAAAACAGCTTGAGAGGAAAGTGATCCTAAGCAAAAGAATTATTTTAATTAACTTAAAACAATCCAAAACTCTCAAACAAGCCCCTCACCTACACGTAAACCAGTCGTAGGGACAGCATGTCCAGGTGTTTTTCCCACGTCCAATCATCCTCCATGATTCACAGTCGGAGGATGTGTGAGCTCTGTGTTGCCAACGGTGACCATGACATGCAGCCTAACAGCACCGGGAAGCTCCACATAATGAGAGCAGCCCTCTCCAAATCCCAATCCCTTCAGCAAACCAGGGTTTCCCCTCTGCCCCCCCCCCCCCCCCCCCCCCCCTTCCCCCCCCGCCCCCCCCCCCCCCCCCCACCCGGGGAGGGACGCGCCCGGGTGGTTTTTTT